>WURT03017142.1:0-16040 GCA_009936505.3 Holothuria glaberrima | reverse complement strand
CAAAATGTTGATGAGGGTGTTTTTGCCAACTACTGGGCATGTGTTGCATCTACTGCGATTACAGGGGAATGTTCCTGCGCTGTTTTTTGTGAGCTGCTGACTCGGGACATAACTCTCATTTTGCAAAATTTAAAATTGTCAACACATAGCAACAGTCAGATATTTTTTAAGGTCGAAATATCCTCTCCTTTTTGTGTTCTCGTCGCTTTAAAATTTACGACTCCCAAGTGATGAAATCATTTAACCAGGGGGGATTTTATCGAGTATCATTTATCTTATCAATCTTACATTTAATACCTCATTGAAAGATGAAGATCAAATATCGAAAAATAATTTGACCTAAAAACAATAGAACATATTTCAGTCCCTTTATGAATTTTATTCCGTAGGTCCTTCTTCCTATTTACGCCAGTGATGTCGTATCGGAAAGCAATGAAATCTCTGAAGTAATGAGGAACTCATGGGAGAACTTTCAAAAATGTATCAAGTATCATGTACATATTTCCAAGAAATGAAATAGGCCAATAACTTACATAAATTACACTAGTAGGACCTTGGTTATAATTATAAACAAGAAGATATATTTGCCTTTCGTAAATTCCGTTGCATAAATATGAAAAGTGTGAATTTAGCAATGTAGCCTCGTTGAGAATATTTCCAATGCAGTTAATGCCGAACAAATCCTATTGAATAAGTAGGTTAATTCTAAAACTGTTTTTTAAGCATTTTCACATATGGGTACCAGACATTCTCGAGACTGACCTCTCAGTACAAATTTTCACCCCAAATATTTCACTCCCCACACAGATGTTACTCGACTTAGTAAATGAAAAATAAAAGCTACCATTAATTCTCATGAAGATTGGAAGTATTTTGCAAGGTTTAATACTCAATGAATTTGACATTGAAAAAAAAACATACTAAACCTTAGTTCAATGTACCAGGGGCGGACTGACAATGAACTGGGCCCCGGGTAAAATGGGTATGGGGCCCTCCTCCTTCCCAACCTGAATCAACTTTCCCTCACCGACACTACTTATAATGGCCACAACTTATACCACATATATTTCCTATTTTCTCCTATTTGTTATTTCCCTGGATTTCCGAATTTTCCGATTTTCATTTAAAAATTTCCGAATGACAACCTGTACCACATATATTTCCTATTTCCTCCGATTTGTTATTTCCCTGGATTTTCGAATTTTCCGATTTTCATTAAAAATTTCCGAATGACAGTGTGGGCCCCCTATCTGTGTGGGCCCTCGGGCAGTGCCTGGTTGCCCGACTGCTCGGTCCGCCCCTGCATTGTACTATTGTTTGGTCTAAATTGCATATTTCACTTTAATAGTTATACGTAGCCTTATAGGCTATATCACAAGTACATCATTTACAAACACTAACACACGCGCACACACGCCCATGCAGGCACAACTAACGTCCATTACACAGCCTATACCCATCACAAAGTTGGCCGCTCACATTTGCGATCAGTTTTTCTTTCGAAACCTCCCAAAAAGAGGAATAAGCGTAAGTTAAACCAGTAAAAAGAGGTAAACACAAACCCAATCAATAATATGATTAACGCCGAATGGAACATGGTCATTCGTTTCTTGGCTGCCCTTGATGGTCAAAAGAAAAGTGCAAGTTTTATAGGGCATAATTGACCGGTGACGTATAATCGTAGGCTATACCTATAGTTTTATGCGAAGTGTATGATGAAGTGTACAGAGAATAAAATGTTATTGGCTACAGCCTCTAGATAACGAGAAACCCAGTGATTAGGAAGGTCTAAGGTGAAGAAGAATAGAAAGAAATCCGTCGAATATTGAAAGAATAATATCGGATCATCTACTTTATCATGTCAGTGTCATTCACATGAGCCGTATCATGATAATGTCATTTACATGAGCCGTATCATGCTAAATGTCTTTCACATATTGAGCCGTACTCCTTTTCTGCAAAATGTATCTCGACATTTTCCGTTCCTGGGTTAGAAGCTTATACTGAGTAAGAAGCATCCAAAATTCGAGAAAATGGCTATTCTTCCAATTTTTAATACGATATTTACGAAAACAACCACCAGGTACGTTCTCTGCCCAGTGACGTGAAAAACCACTGTGTGAGGTTCAAGGTGGACGTCGTAAAGCCTAGATGCGTCGTCCATATACTGTGTATAGTCTGCTGGACTAACGAATTAGAAAAGAGCCTGGGGGCAAATGCTCAGCCAGGGCCGTCAGAGCTAGAGTGGGAGAACGGGCTGCAGCCCCAATAATTTTCAGTTGTGAATATTTTTTGTCTTCAATTGTCCAAAATTACCTCACAAAATGCCATCAACCCTGGCACTGAATACTTCAGAACCCCCTCCATCTCGAAGTTGAATGGTCTAACCCGCAATAAAATGGTTTATCCCACCCCCCTCCTTACCAATCTCACATAGTTGAATTATCCAGCCCCCCAATAACAGAAACCTCCGACGTCATTGTCAGCTCATACCGTAATCTTGGTGACTGTATGTAACTGATCCTTTGTATTGCTTCTACAGTATGAAAATTTAGTGCATTGAAGATTGGATGAAGTTACACTGATACTTCCTTGCTACCCCTCCTGCAAAACCCAATCCTTGTGCACTGTTTAGAAGAATGTCCTCACTTTTTAAATTTTACCCAAAGGTCACAAAGTTTTCATTCAACAATTCACAGCTGCTATTATTTTTACACGTTTACATATTTCTATCAGTAGGTGTCAGTTGTCTGACTACAATCAAATAGCAACTCCTTGCTACAATAAAATTTCTACAAACTGTTGGAGAATAACAGAACAAACATGAAGAAATACAAAGACCAAACGGAAAAGTGCTGTCAACGTTTGGAAACAAATTGACAGCACTTTTTCCGATTTTTTTATGTATTTCTTAATCTTTGGTTATGTAAATCTACAGAAATTTTTCAAAATGAGGGAGGTGTCACTACATAGCTTTCTCGGCATATCCTAAAAGATCTGTGTCCCACCATGGCTTTCTTTATGAGTTAAGCCTACGTATACCTATTTTTCTGTGTAAGTCTGAGTCACACAATTTGCTATTCTCCGTCTTCAATAGCAAAAGGTTCTATTTCTATATTTCTTATAGGCCTATAACATGTTTGAGTCAAACAGTTTGCTTTTTTCGTCTTCAATAGCAAAAGTTTTCTACTGAATGGGCATTATGATTGGACTTACTTCAGTAACACACCTTGGCCTTGTGAATCTGACAAATACGGTATTTAACTAATGCGAAATATCAATTCCACTTCAGGAAACGAACCTTAACACAATGTTGATCGCATAATAGGACATCGACCTAGGGAGTATTTAAATACATTTTGCCTTCACACATACCATAGATATGTTAGAACAAGCACCATGGTTTAACTTAAAATATAATGCACAGAAGTATCACGCCAATTAGCGAGCACAAAAATCACTGCACTTGGTACACTCCCGGTCTGAAGAAAATTTCAATATGTTTATTATTTTATTTGTGTAATTTTGGTCACGAAATGACAAAAATATGTGGCAATAGTGGTCGTTGACGTGACTTAAAATATCTTACCAGGGTCAACGTAATCCGGGAGAGGAAATATTTCATCCAATTCTTCTTCTGTATATTCATTAGCAGCAGATGATGCTATTGAGGCGACACATAGAAATAACAGAAGCCACTTGCTCCATGATACCCTGCAAGTCCTTTCACTAAATTTCATCCTGATAGAAAAGTAGAAAATATATCTCGCATTATTCCAAAGAAACTGGTCAAATCGCAAAGATGGCAGGAGGAGGAAGAGGCGAGATGGTGACCAAGCGATGAAGCTGGAGTGACCTTGAGTGGTAACGTACAGCCACGTTCTTAGCGTTTGACTCGCAGGTGCTCCCAAACTGTCGACTGAGCAGTACACAGTCGTAGCCTGAACGACGCATGTGTCGGAAGGTGAAATGATACGAGCATGACCTCGTTGTTCGGCGAGTCATCTTAAAAAAGCCAAAACGATTTTCATTGTCTATTTATATTAGTGGATCACGGAGTTACCAGCTTGGATTTGTCAAGTTGCAGAACTGGACTGATCAGTTCTGAGTTAACAGGTCCACCAATGTGACAGGATAGATAGGTAGTTTTAATCAAAGTATTCATAAACGGAACTATTTATTGGCCATTGTTTCACTTTTTCTTGACTTTTTTTATTTATCTTTATTTCCTTTAATAGCGGGTTGCGAGTAAGGAAACGTCACTGAATTTCAGGAAGCACTCCACTAATTATTTCTCCATTGACGTGAACACTAATTTTAGTCCGTTTCGTGGCCCCTGGACCCTTGCAAAGTTTTCATCGGGCACAAACTACCCCTCATAATAAAAGCTCACGAGTTGGTCTTTTACAACGATTTCAAATTTGTGTTCCATAACCCTTGAGATTTTGAGCTAGAAGGGCTTGTATAATAGTGGTGGATCCTGTTTTTTTTTTTTACTTAATTCAAAATGCCACTTTGAATCGCGGAAGGATATATCGCAAAGAGTGCCTGAAATACCTTCATTTTTTTTCTTTTTTGCAGAATAAGTACTTCAGTTACTTTCTTACCACATACACATCACAAACTGAACACATAACCTCAGCAACATGTAGTAAACTGTCCTTCAAAGATAGGCCCGTAGTCAAGGCGGCCAAGGAAATTTTTCAAGAAGCCATTGACTTAATACATTTTTACACATTTGGCACCCCTAAAAATTTTTTCTCCCCCTGGAAGCCATTCCGCTCCTTCTGTACCTTGTCTGGCTAGTACGGGCCCGCCCAATGGGTTTTTAAAGGACGTTAAATTCATAGGGTAATATCCTCCGCGGGGATTCCCCTTGAATTAGTGGTGTGCTACCTGAACGGGTTTAAGTCAAATATCCTCAAAATAGCAGTACTAGGTCTCTCATACTCACTCATAATGAGTACCAGGTATGTTTGAAAGTATGAACTCAAAAGATTTAGTTAAAGATATTCCGATCTCTCGTTCTCCTTATAAAAACAGTAATTCGTTCAAATGCAAGGTTAACATTACAACTAGGCTATCTTAAACAGCTATCTTAACCTCACATCAGTGAGGGTCACGTAGCGTACGGCATCCGTGTAAAAACTTTGCCTCTAATTAGACTCAGACTGATCACAACAGTATTTGAAGCACATAAGGAAATTCGTCATGCTTATCCATGTGTGTAGGTCCTTTGAAACGTGCAGTTCTGTTAAAATTCACAGCTTTTGACCTTAGATGTTCGAGTTACTTGTGCCTTAAATATGTTTCCAACTTTGGACAATTAGCCTAACGATAGATTACTATTAGCCAGAATAGCATTTATCACAACTAGTAGAGGAGGAGGTCTTAGAGGTCTAAAGATGGGGGGGGGGGCGACGGTAAGGATGGCGAAAGGGGGAGGAGCGAAAATGGTGTTTGGGGGTATATTGTATTAGGTAGATACCCAATGCCTTTAGACTACTGAAGTGAAGCGCCACTGCAGGTGGCCGGACAGAAAATTTGTGACTAAAAATGCCTCTTCGACCGTCAATTAGTCTGAAATAACCATTCTGGGGCTTTGAAAAGTTGCAGATAAGATATGAAATGCTGAAAAAGGTGCCAGCAGTTCACCAAGTTGAGTCAGTGAGGGATTTTGGCTACCCCCTGGGAATAAACATTACACAACTGTAGCAACTAATATTATGGGTGACAATATAGGAGTAATTCTCGTCTTGTTTCGGCAGTGTTCACGAAAGAAAGTGTGAATTCCCCCATTTTGTCATTGTAATTGAGAGGTAAGCATATGAAAGCGCTTGTGACGAAAATTTACCTTCGGATCAGGTTTTAACAACTTTTGACTACAGGCCCGTAGCCAGACAAAATACTGAAGGGTGCGAGATAGCTTCCGGGGGCAAAACACGTTTAAGGGGGTGAGATAAACTAAGATGTTTTAAAGTCCGCGGACATGAACAGATGTTGTACTCATGATAGATTAAGATTCACTGATGAAAATGCTGTTGAAATTGTTTGAATATCTTTTACCGTTCTCAAGATGTATCTCTTCAAAGCTTGGCCATTTCTAAGACTCTCATTTGCTATGCAGAAGTTATGTTATGGAGTGTTGCACAGGCGTTGTTTTTCGTTTGTAAATCCTTTGTTAAGTATCTGCCAATTGACCTTGTGCATATGACGTCACAGAACGGAGAGTGCGCCCTCTGCCGACGGAAACGCTTATCATTGTAACATATACCAACGAATGCAGACATCTGATTGTATTCTGGTGGGATACGCGTGTAAGTCTACTATGCGGGTTGCGAAGTCTACGTCGTGAGTGCAGTGTTCTTCCTTGTTTACCCCCTAAAATGACGACGCGTGATGTCACAACATAAGATTTATTACTTACCAGCTAGTTTCTAGTTTAGTTTTAATGTGAACATTTTCAAATTACTTAATAGCAACTTCCAAAAACTTTCTCGGGGCATGCCAACTTTACAAATGTCCTTAGAATAAAGGTTAACAGTGAATGACATAAGATATATTTCATGCGTAGACCTCTTTGCACCACACAAATTTTGCATCTGCAGTTCATGTTTATTCATTATGTCAGTGCAAAAACAGTATTTGTCTTATAAAATGGTCCATATTTGATGGATTTTAATGGGAAGTGAGACTATTTTTAACGTTTTTAGCGTTCTCTACGTCGAATAGGCTGGTATGACATTTACATGTCCATAGCCAATGGTATTGTAAGAATTTCTTGGGATAGCAAAAATTTTCCTAGGTGGAGCCACCGACCCCACCCAAGCCCACCGCTTGGCTACGGGTCGAGACCACTTGAATATATGGCCAATTACCTATGCTTTTCAACTGATAATGCGCTTTCCGCCATGTGGCATAACCCACATTTGCGTCTTATGGTAACTTATTATTTGAGTTTCCAAAATTGCGTACCTTCCAATTAACACTGCGTCACAAACTTCACAAAGTAAGGAAAATCCCTCATAGTTCATTGCTGCATCGATTGTTTGTGTGAGTATCGTTTGAGGCACCAGTATTTTGAAACTGTGAGACGAACTTATACAAATGATTGGGTGCAATTTCATGATAGCCGCACACTTTTATGTTTTGGGGTGTCTTGCGGTAAGTGCAGTAAAAATTATTCTCTGGGGAGAAGTTCTCCCAATGAACTTCCTTTTAGAGCCGTCAATGATTACCCTAAGGTCTCTAAATCGTCTGATCAGTTTGCATATCAAATGTGTGAACAGGCAACGTGTTAGTTGTTTTCGAAGTGTTTATGGACATATATCAGGTGCGGATGAACGGAGGGGGGGGGGGAGGTAGTGAAACTCCCCGTTTCTATTTTTGTAGGAGGGTGTTTTTATTTGCCCCTACCAATTAACCCCGCATACTCTAATATCTTGTACAATGTAATGATTTCAGTTTAGATATCACATAATGCTGGATATAATAGACATGATCGTTGTAACTTATTTTGCGGATACTGCCTAGATTTACTTCATTTTGTCATATGTGTTATCGGGATGCTCCTTACTCCCATATCTTACACCAGTGTCAGTTTCGTAATAACATATTACATTGGAAAATCTGCAGAACAAATTAGCCGTTCTCCTGATAGGTCTCTGAAATGACGAACATTTTGATATAGTCAGGTTATTTAACCCAAGGGATTGTGGGTATTTCAATAGGTGACGAATGATAAACATGCCGTGTCAACTACATGTCTAAGAAGAGGCAAGCTATTTGTACATCAAGTTGGAAACGAAACACGTTTATAAAAAAGCGGAAAATATTTGTATGATTGGTTTGGAAAGGACCAGTTGCCTTTACCACCAACAGGGGCGTCACTATACCCCAAAATTTTCAAACCCGGTATGTAGGAAGTTCTGTCCAGAAAAATTGCCACTTTCTTTTGTAATTAATTTACTTTGTCAGAGAAAAATCTTCATTTGAGGCCACAGAAATTTTGGGATATTTTATGGTCACAACGTTACATTAGTGAATTATTGTTGGGTGGAAATATTGCTTTAGATACATTTTACCAGAGAACTAACCCCTCCCAAATGTAGCTGTATTGAGAAACTTTTCTCTTGTAGGGAAATTATTGCATATTTTTACTTAGGAAAGTTATCACACATTGAGGGTTCTGTGTATGTTATCTCTACTATACTATTCGGGAAGCCATTGTCTTATGACGAAATCTAGGCTGTCGGGAAAAAGTACCTAATGGAATAATTGTCTGCCATGGAACAGACATCAAGCCTTCAACTCAACCTGACTGCTCGTCGGCAATAAGTTGCAGGTATTCGTGGTCAGTTGCGTCGTTTTCCCTGCCTTTTACCCCGCTATTATGTATCCGCGATTGGCCGATATAGTTGTAGGCCTACTTATTTTAAAAGAAAGTCAGGTCATGACTGACCCTCTGAGATGATTTTTGAAGAGCTTTTGAAAACTATATGGGGCATCACTGTATTACATTATAATAACCATACTCCTACTGTTCTGTCCGGAGAGGACATCATTGACATTGCCGAGGGGAAGAGGGTCTTCCAAACCTCCCTGAATACGGACTTGATTATGCCCCCAACAAAATTTCTTAGAGCAGCCCATGCAACCATGTGTTGAAGTTGCAAAATTACCGCGTGTATTTATCGTTAACTGAATCGTTGGTTTGCATTTATCTGTTTACTTGAAACATCTTCCAGCCAATCGTTATAAATCAGCCAATCGCTTTAAACTGGTGACGACGTTCCGACGATGTGAAGGTTAAAATTGTAGATATAAAACAGGCTGACAGCCTAGGGTATGTGGTGACAATGTAGCTATGTAGCCTATCGATAAATATAAAAAAGCCCCACTGCACGAAAGAAACATTTTTTAAAGCGATGGGGGTAATGTTGCACATCTCGAAAGATTTAACGACAGTACAGAAAGTGATGTGAATTTTACAAAAAAAAAGTAAATGTTTGCCACATACATGCCCAAACAGTATAATTTGCCTCACAGACTGAAGAGAATCAGAAAAGTTGTCAAGAAACATCTTAAATTAGAGGTGGTCCCAGGTGGGGCAGTAGGCATCCTCCCGACCGGGGGATGCCTAATGCCCCACGACAACCCCTTAACTTGGTCTGGTCTTCGAAATGCTGCACTGTAAAAAATGTGCATACCTGCACAGAAGAAAAAACAAAGAACAACAAAAGAAAACGGAAAAGTGCTGTTAATTAGTTTCAAAAAATTGACAGCCCTTTATTATCCGTTTTCCTTTTGTGCATCTTTATTTTTCTTCTGTAAACGTGCAGACATTTTAGACATTTTTTAAAGTGTGCTCATCACGGAGTCCCCTTTTCCACCCTGAGCAAGCCCTAGCAACTCCATTGCTTTAAATTATCGTAGAGTAGCCTACATGGCCATAATATGATTGTATCAGGGCCATATTGCAGCTTAAACCTCCTGATTTTCTTTAAAGAGGCCATTACATCACCAAAACATATTTAGGAATATGATCATATCTCTAAATACAATTGGAAACTGCATTTTGATTGACATTAATTCAAACAAAAAAGCTTCACTCTGGATGCTTAATGATGACTGTTGTGTTCCAATTATGATCACACACAGTTACCTTGTGGGTATTACCTTGAGCAGTTTAAACTTAAAAAACAGAGGATATCGTGTGGCTTTGACAGGGAAGTGCACAATAGTGCAAACGGCTTTTTGCTTAAATTGGAGGAGGGGTTAGGGGGTTGCTTAGTAAGGAGAATTGTTACTGTCTGGGGAGATCTGTTGCCCTTTAATGGAAAATGCAGTCATCTCAATCTAAATTAGTATTAATTCTCAGTTTAATAATTCATGAATAACACTCTTTTAACCTTTTAAGTCATGTGACAGTATTTTTGTTTCAAAATTGCTAAATTTATGCAAATTTCTCCATAGTTTACCCTTTCATATTTCATTATTTATGTACAGGAACATCACGAAAGATTTGAAAGAGACATTTAAAGGGGCTTATTGAGTTGGTTCATGAATTTCATGATTTTTTGTCACGTCTGTCGCCGTTTTACTCACATTTGGATGATAAATGGTCAAACTAAGAGATTCTGAACATCTAACACACAACTAAAATGACAATGATAGGGCAATAAATGACAATAAATCATTTATTACAAGTTTGTGACCAGACACTTTTTACCATAAGGAGTTGTAAATACATGTTATATTTTCCAGAGAGACTGGTCTTTCCAGGACTTGGACCAGCATCGCAAATACAAGCTCTTTAGCCCATAAAAGCTACATTTTTTTATTTCCAGATTTACCACAGGTTAATTAACAATTTTTCTCCTGATACGATTTTTTTTCTAACTCGATATTTGTCCAGGCAGCTTGCTAATGAGATATTACTTCCATAAGTTACTGGATCTCGAGGCCAACTTGTATGAGACTACCACCATGAAAGTATTACCCTGACCATGCAATCACGGCTGTCACTAGTACTCCTGCACTGGAAGGTGAAGCCAAAGACAGAGGACGCTGTCTGCATACGGCATTTGTTTATGGGGATTTTTAGGGGGGCTAAGCTGTAGAGATTCAGTTCATCGGCGTGTACCTCGTTTTAGACTGTGGATCTTTCTATCCGTGGGACTGTTGGGGCCGTCATATCTATATGCGCATTGTATCTACGATATCGTGCATGTCATTGACTGTTCAGGCAGAGAAATCCTAAGCCTCGAATTTTTCTGGGTTCAAGTACCGTGTGCGCATGAGCTGTGACGGTCAGTATCATGCAACGGAATAGACGGAAGGATGCACAAGGGTGCACAAATTTTTCGAAGATCGAGTGGGTGTAGGCGACGTCAACTTGATTCTTTGGGAGCGCTACTGACGCCTGTTACACCTCGATTGCGTATCCCTCACAACTAAGCAGCAATTGTTGTAACGTATTTAGGTAAATAATAGACTGAAGTCCATCAAGTACGTCAACCACTTTCAGTGGCACCAGGATTTCAAAGTGGGGGCAAATGAAGGGCAAACGAAAATGTTGGGGAAAAAATACGCGCAAAAAAAAAAAAATATATACGCGCGCAACACGAGCTTTAGCGGTGGTGTCCCCAGTGGCCCGCCTTAGGGCCCCTGATGCGGTCCAGGGGCAAAGCCAGGGTGGGGGTTCCAGGGGGCGAAGTCTCCGGAAGCTATGAGGTTTTAGCTTATCTCTTGGTGAAAAATTAACTCTCATGATAGGTATATTTTGGTTCAAAATGCATCATCCGATGCAAAGATTCCAACTAATTTTAATGTATTAGACTATTCCTCCCGTCAGGCCACTATACTTCATAAGCTGAGGGGGAGGGGCATCTGGGGTAAGGTTCCGACTGTGGGCATCCCCCTTGGTTCCGTCACTGATCACCTTAACATTCAAGTTGTTAAGCTCTGTAGGGAAAATTCATTTAGTCAGTAAAGAAACACTTGGTCTTTCAGTTACCACAGTCGACGATGAAGTTTGCTGACCTCTTATTTGCCTAAATTGTTGCCGTGGAAACTATTTTTGGAACAGGAAAGCAATCATGATGCTAACTGGAACAGGATCAACTTTTTGGATCGTCATAGTAAAACAATGACTCAACCGAAATCGTCATTAGGTTTGCCTAGGCTTCTTTAATCTGTAATTGACTGTATTTCACGGCTACACCACGAGCCATGCACAGTGTGCGGTACTCTTTACCTTTACCGCCCATCCACAATAGAATAGCTGTAAGTTTGCTGCAAAGTACTGGGATAACACTAATTGTGTGACAGGGGAACGTGCCACTCGATGAATATTAAGGCTACGTAAGGCCTTTTGTCGACATTCGCAGGGGGACCCCTGAAAGACAAACTGCCAAAATTGAAAATGCATATTCAGAGACTGAAAACTGTTGGTTTATAACGGGCAATTTGAACAGTCATAAGACCGCTCTTGGGCCAACAGCGCTGTCAATTTAGACGAGAGAAGAAGAAGCCTCTCCTATGAGAACCAAAATACGTTTAGGCTACATGCCCGTTACAGCTCTTTGAAAACAAGTAGGTTACCTAGGCTAACCTGGTCAAGTGACGCCTGTGTAAAACTGCTTTTAGTCGTGGAAGATAACACGTCTAATGGTCTGTTTACCTAATGACTCCCGAGGGCTCTGAAGTGTCTGCAAAATTATGGAAGTTTAACTCCGGTATTACCGT
Source organism: Holothuria glaberrima (assembly GCA_009936505.3). Classification (NCBI taxonomy): domain Eukaryota; kingdom Metazoa; phylum Echinodermata; class Holothuroidea; order Aspidochirotida; family Holothuriidae; genus Holothuria; species Holothuria glaberrima. The sequence goes on along the minus strand of WURT03017142.1, from coordinate 3,791 downwards.
TACACACCGCAAATAGCATTTTGATGCGCGAAACTAATCTGATTACAAATATCACTACGTGATCATTTGTTTTAAATATCTTAGCTAGTTCTAATAGCAGGTCCATATGTAATGTCTCAAGTATAATAGCCAACAAACAACTAAAAAGCGCACCCTCAAAAGACCAAAGGGTCTCTCGGGGAGGAGGTTCCCCATCCCTGGTTTAAAACATTCTCGCAACTCGGTTAAAAATTCTTGCAAACCTCGACTGCTTTTGACCCTTCGAGTTCTTCTAGGAGCTTCTTCTACTGTATTAAATTGAACACTGATTGGTCGTGACTTAGAACTTTCAGCCAAGTCACGTTTGATCAGACACCGATATAGCTTCAAATTAGGAAAAAAAATCTCGCATTTTACATTTATCCTCACACACGCCGGGTACGCATGGCTTTAGAAGACTAAAGAGCGACTATCAGGATCATCGGTGGTTAAGGCTTTAGTGATTTTACCAAATAAACGTTCACCATTTTTGACACATTATAATACAATAAAGCAAATGTCATGTCAACATACAACTTGCGTTCCCGGAAACGGTTTTAGGAGACGAAGCAATTTCTTAGTAGTTTACGTGCCAATTGATGAGGGTATAGTCAGGGTGTACCATTTCATCCTTTTTCTTTATCAGAAACTAGCCCCCCCCCCCCATGAATTAAGAAGTTGCATACAAGTCTGAAAATTAATTGAAATCATGAGGACTCAAGTAGAATTATTATACATGACAAATGGTTGAATGACCCAGTAAACCTGATGGGTTGAATCTTGAAATTATAACGAAAATACATACTTGACAATCACGGAGAAATTTTGCAATAGTATACACAACTTCACAAATAACATCACATTTGTGAGATAGAAGGGATGATTTCGTCTAAATTTCGAAACACTTTTGTTTAAAGCATCTCGAATTATACCATTCTTTGAAGATTGAAGCCCATGCTTTGCAAACTTTTTTTTTGGGGGGGGGATTGCGCTCACTGGCATCTTCTTCCCCCATGCAGTGGCGTAGCTAGGATTTTTTTGTTTGGGGGCTCTGGGGGGCTGGACATTTTGTGGGGGCTTAAGTTTACTATCTAAGCGGAACGTCACCATGAGTTGACGGGGAACGTACCAAGAAAATTTGAGATTTTAATACATCCCAGATGGCAGGAAATGGCACTTGCAAAGCTTGATAGCAGCCGTCAATATGTGCAATTTTGGTAAAAAAAAAAAGAAGAAAAATTTGTTTGGATAAGGCCATTATTTAACGGTTATTTAGGTCAATTGTCCGGGCAGTTGGGCTTTAACTCACATAACTTATTTTGTACTTCCCTTCTGGAATCATTAGCTATACCACACGGAAGGCACAAGAGAACATTAATTATCGGTTTAGCGAAATGAGATGAAATTCCTGACATTTACATAAATCCATGCATTTTACTTATTAAGTTACTTGAAAAGGTGGAAAAGGTTTGTACTTAATTTAGAGCAGTAACGGAACTGAGGAAGAGTGGGCAGAGCGTACCGAAAATTTGGGTTTTTCCGCAGAAATGACTCTTTTAAAAGCCAAAATAAGTGAACGGACCATAGGTAGAGACAGAATTTTCCCGACAGGGGACCGGACCATGCCAGTGACCCCAAGTTCTGACAGCCCCATATTGATGGGGTGGTGAGAAGGGGATATGAAGGAGCCTAACTATCCCATGCCATTGCAGGGAATATTTTGCAAAATATCACTTAATACTTCAACCAGGGAGGTGGTCCCTGCTTCAACAGCCGAGTTGCGCACTGATAGTGTTCTTTTGAATCTGAATCCTGACACTGCAAAGCGCGATAAATTTTTGGTAAAAAGGAAAAAGGAAAAACTGTAGGGGTTGTAGACCGTATCGGGGATAACATACGTTGTATCGAAACCACCTGGACTACCGAATGAAATAGTCAAACTTTGCTCCGTTAGTCGCTCAGCAACCGACCGTACCGCATGACACACAAGAGGACAGCAACTAGGTTTTGCAATCGTGGGATGAAATGTACAATCTAAACGTAACTGTGTACTCTGTCTACATGTTTCTTGTGAGGTGGACAGGACTTTTTCTATCTATGTGAAATGGAACTTACAATATATTGAAGAAACTAGAGTAATTCTACAACGCGCATAGCGTGCCGAAAATTTTGGGTATTTAATAGAGAAATTGTCTCTTGAGAGCAAAAAACAGATAAAACGTCTGTCATAAGGCTATTAAGTTGAGAAACCCAGTTGAGTGAATTTTTTTGCCCAGATTGCCAGTGGGAGGCGCTTGGGGCGCGACAATTTTGTGGGGGCTGGCGTCCCAAGCCCCCGTAGCTATGCTACTGCCCCTATGCCCCCTCCCCTAGTGCCCCTTATGGTGAGCCGCTAATGCACTGAAGGAAAAAAATTACAAAAAATAAAAGGAAAGAATGAAATCTTAAAAATAAAAAACGTGACAATTAAGATTCAATCTTAAAACACAGCTAGGCCTACAAAGACAAGGCCTACGCTTTAGAGATCAGTGCGGGAACCACGTTAACACTGTGCACAGATGGTTAACCTAACGAACTCCTGAATACGTGTGGCAAAATGTTTGGCACCAATAATATGTGCGAAAGCTATATAAAGGTACCCGGAGAAAATATTAGTACCATAACAGGAGCAAAATGATGTTGTTTATGTTTGAAATGACTTCCCAATATGATAAAGGTCTGCTGAATGTGTGGGTAGGGTCATTTCGGTAGCACTCTGGCAATGAGAAAAACCACCCCAGATATATCTGATGAGATGTTGTTGATCTGTCGGGCAACCTCAGTTTCCTTAGCAGGATGGAAGTCAGTAAAGATGTTGAACAGGGCTTCAAAACGCCCAGCAAAATTTGATGTTGCCTAACTGTGAGAAAGTCTATGTTTAAAGGGAACATGCAGTCACCCCAATCAGAGTTAGTATACCCCGTCACTCTAGTTCATGAATGGCCTATTTTGATCATGTGACAATATTTTTGGTTAGTGAATTGTGAAATTCAAGGAGAATTTCTCCTTGTTTTACCCTTTGTTTGAAATAGTTATCTTCAGAACATCTTCAGAGGTACTTGTAATGCAAAAAGAGGAGATTTGCAAGAGTTTGTTGATTTTTCAAAGCAAATTTTTGGGTGACTGCCTATTGCCTTTAAGCAGGGAGATACTGCTAGTAAGGAGGATCAATGACATTCTATACAGAATTTTTGAAGCAATTTCGTCCCCGATGATAATCTTGCCTTTCTTCTCAAAATGTTTATCACAGTACCAAGATCAGCTAGTGTCAGTGACCTATTGTAAAACGGAAAATGGGAAAAGCCACTTCTCCTCTAGCCAGGTCCGTGTGAAAATGTGAAACTGGAAACTTCTGTCTTTATTCGTCACGATAAATCTTATTTTTGGTATGTCATGAAGAATTGCTTCAAAGCTTACATCTCGACTTGTTACTTAACGACGCGTAATTTTGAAAATTGACAGAAATGTTGTCGGCTTTGAACAATGTTTCAAGTGGACGCAGTGGCGTAGCCAGACTTTTCTGGGGGGGGGGGGCAGAGGAGGGCGAAGGGTATAACTGGTGGTGCAGACTTAGTTGATACTATAGGACTATCTGAGCGGAGCGCCACCATCAGTTGGCGCGGAGCGTACAAGAAAATTTTTGGCTTTACAAACCCCGCAGATGGCCGGAAACGGCACTTCCCGAGTGTTTTAAGCTGCATGTACCCAGCCTTGAAATATGGATCTCATGTCTG
>WURT03017131.1:0-12348 GCA_009936505.3 Holothuria glaberrima | reverse complement strand
TAATCATGAAATGGCCACCAGTAAATAATTATATATTTGTATTAAAAAAAATTGAAAAAGACAAATGAAGCTGTACAGGTTGTCCCAGAACTGATCAGGTACTTCACTGAGCTCAGATTCACTTATGCAAAGTCACACTGCTCAGCAAACCAAGAAACAATATCCTGTCATATTTCATTAGATCTTTACAATCCTGTCAAAAATTTCCAATTTTAGAACAGCTCAATGAATTATCTGTTGTACCCATTTATCGGGAGCTGTCCATCAAGTTTACTGCTCACTGGTTGGACATTCTCTTCTTTCCTGGACTGTCATAGGAGCAGTCTATTGTTGACTTTTGGCCCTGGATAAAGTTTGCAACTGTTTATGTTGTACTACAAGGCACAAAGACCACATGTCAAGTTCAGTACATGTGATTACATCTGAAGAAAAGTATACAAAACTGTGTACAATCTTGACCTTTGAATTTTTCACACTTGATCAAACTCTGAGTAATGTACTCAAGCTTGTTTCATGCCAAAACTACTTCATCTGTTCACTGCATGAAATATTTGCCTGTCATTCAAATATGATCGCTGTAAAACTGGGCTATTTTCTCAAGCTGTAGTAACAGGGCAGATGGCAACTCCCTGGTAGTCCGTGTATACTTTATTTTTGTGATGTTAGCTGGCTTGTGGCTGATCAGTCATACATAGGCCAGTAGCCAGCTGTAGGAGTCAGGAAATTCCTTTCTCAACAGGCACCCTAAGAGTAAGTGTCACATTACCATTACACAGTGTGGTGAGTTTAGAGCTATCAACTGATCCTGTGGAATTTCCTTTCTGACCAGCACATGTCAACTGTGACTCAGTTTAGTAGGGATTTATGTAGTGTTGTTAACTCTCTGGTTCAGTAGTAATAGTGAAGCATGGAAGACCTATATGTGAGTGTTGACAGAATTCATGTGTAGTTTAGTAGTAACACAGGATTCATAACAGAAGCATCAACTCCAGAACTATTGGATCACTAAGTTTTGGAATTGTGACAAGTTTTCATACAACGGGGGATGTGACTGTAGTGCGGTTTAGTATATTCATCAGCGTTATGATAACTTTCTGTGTTGGATACCTGTATGGTGTCGAGTGGACCATGACTTACAGTGCTGTTGTGTTGGCTGAAGCTGTGCATGTTGGTTGACCGGACACTAGTTTTGCTGTGATCTTCACAAGGGTCAGTGAACTACGCTTATCATCCTTATGTTGAGATTGGCCCTTTATATTGAGAGACTGGCAAAAGTGTATGGTTTATTGAGAGTCAATGTAAGTTGACTGGGAAATTATACTTTTGGTGTTTATAAGTACCATTAGGTGTTCTTGCTTTAAAACCAGATGGCACAGAAACTTGAAATAATTTAAATATTTATTAGATCGATTTAACATTGAGTCCACTAAAATGAATAATGGAGTTATTGGATTTAATAATCAGAAAATTTATTGCTGGTCTTGTTCTTTTTTCTTCATCCCATCCTTTCCTGCATTGTGGCCTTTATACTTAGTATATGGGTTTAAAGAAGTACTATAGGCCTACATGTGATTCTTTATGAACATATATACAGGCATATGAGGCAGGGGAGCAAGGGGTGGGGGCAGGGAGAAATGTGGCACCAAACTTTTGCATGGTCAACCAAAAAGTTGAGGCCGAATTTGTAAAAATATTTGGGCAAAATTCTTACAAGGCTCAAGGATTTGGGCAATCCTCTCCCCCCCCCCCCCAATCCAAATGGTCCCATACCATACACAATCCTATAGTCATTTAAAATAATAGGATATACTATAGTATAGTCAGTGTTATGTGTATACATAGAATCTTCATATAGCTTCCAAGTTCAGGAAACATGGACTATCTGTTTCAAAGGGCAATTATTTACAAGACTGTGGCAGTAAAGTGGTGTTATTAAATCTGGTTAAGTTTCAGTATATGATACAGTACAGTGCATATTTGCAGACTTACCCTTTAGTTATTATAATGTGGGCTAGTACCTGTACAACTGTAAATGGGAATCATGCTCAAAATGATTATTGTAACTCACCTGTGGCCCTACATATACAAGGGTGGTCCCAGGATTTGCTCGAGAGGAGGGGGTAGGTGGTCAAACTCCTTGACTAAGGGGGAGGGTAGCAACTTGGAGCCCCAGCCAAAGGCGATCGGTTGTTGAAATGATGTTGGAGGTAAATGTTCAGGGTATATGCAAAACTGTGAAAATTTAGGGTTTAAGTGAGGGAAATTGAAAACTGGGGTTTTATTAAAGATTTATTTGCCCTTCCTAAGAGCAAAATCGAGCAGATCATAAGGGCAACTGACTGTCATCAAGAGTATACATACTTTTATCATCAGGATAAAGGCTCCTTGACTAAATTGGAAAATTTCCCCAATGAGGGGGCCAGCCTTCCACGAGGGGCCATGATCCCCCTGCTGTATGAATATAAAAATATGCCTGTATGGTAGGTTATGGAAATACGTATCTAATTACAGTAGAATACTGTTTATTGAATCAGGTTGGGACTGAGGGGATGACTGAAAAGTTCGGATACACGGTTGCCAAGTTTTGGCTTCAAGGACAGTAACTTACATGTCCCTGAAAAAGTGTGCCAAAACATTTCTTAAAATCTTTGGTACGACTGGTCTACTGTACCAATAGAAAAGAAGGAAAAAAATACTTTTTGTGTAATACCAATGATATAGCAAACAATTACAATTTTGTAGACCTCTTAAAAGCAGAGGTGACATTCCCATGATTCGAGCTTGTGGTCCGCTGAATGAATGGCCAGTGCATTTTACACACTAAAGATGTGCATGTCATGTCGTACCTGCATGCTCTATCGATCTTGAGAAGTATCTGGAATATGTACTCAGGATAAATTTCCAGACATATATTGGAGACTCAAGTACTGTAGATGTCTGTCAAACAGCTATTGGCTTTATTTGCATAAGCTCTACTGCCATTATCTGTAGGAAGTAGATATGAAGCCCACCTTGATACTTGCCTTTGAGGGTTATTGGAATCAGGTACAGTACATGTAATAATCTTAATGTGTATTATTCAAGGCGTTACGAAAGGAGCCTATACCTACGGAGACTCATGTCGCCTTGCAAGAATTTCGAAACACACTCATAGGATGTTACAGTATTTTCCACCTTTGACAACTAGTTACTGTAAAAAAATTAAAAATTAAAAATTATTTCCTTTTCTTCCTAGATGCATGCTGTTGTAAACAGTGCAACATCTTCATAACAAAATTACAAAACAGGAAAATAAGTGTATTTCTTCTAAAATTGTGTTGAGTTTGCCTTGTAAATGTTCTAAAAACTTGGTGGATACTAACTTGCATTGAATACTAGCCTAGTTCGAGAGGCCAGTTGGAAAAAATGGGCTTTACAGATAAAAGTGGTGTGGATAAACGAGATTTTACTTATCACGTAGAGGTACATTAGTGAAATTGTTTTTCTATTCAATGTATTTTTATGTGGTGTATTGTTCTTAAAGTAAAATCTAGTTTACTTTCTTTGGATAGTATTTCAAGGAAAATAAATTAATAAAAAGTTGGTTACCATGGGTAAAATGGAGGCCTATTTCCAGGGTTGCTAGCTGTGGATTGGCTGTCGTAATTCGTTTTGCAAATGCACACCATGATTAATGGTGAGTGTAGCTTAAGGCTAAGCATGCCTGGAAAAAGTTGATAAGTTGATGGATGGAAGTGAATAAAGTCATTTCTCTAGTGGATCAAAGTCACTAAGGGGCATAGCATAAACCTCCATGATCAGAGCATTTACTAAAAAGCATTTGAAAATGCTGATGCAGGCTGTTAGCATTATTATTGCCCTTGGATATGTATGCCAATGACCATGAAGTGTACAGTAGGCCTACCTCAAGAAAAGGTTATTTGGTTTTCTCAAAGTTTGGAAGAAATTATTTTTCCAAAGTTTTATGGGGGAATAGTTTTAAGAACTTTATTTTGATTACACTGTCAGACCTAGTTGAAATGCTTAGGATTGGAGGTAAGGGGGCAGGGAGGGGACTGTCTGTCATACTGTACAAAGAGTCAGTTTTATATCCAAATTATGTGGAAAATGGCACAAGGCTCACATCTGGATCTAGGCTGCTACACTTGTATTGTCAATTAAGTTAACCAGACTTTGGGCTTCCTGACCAAGAAAATAGAACAGGGCTTAAATGCTTTTCAAAATTTTTTATAAAAATAATGCTAGCATCCTGAAGTTGTTTCTTTAGTTATCCTTAATAAGCAAATACTAAGGCTATCTCAGGTGTCTGGTGACATGAAAATGGCATGGTTGGATATTTGATGTAAAAATTATTAAAAATCTAGAAATAGACCCAACCCCCATCAAAATCTATCAGATACTCTAGTGACCATTTTACATGGTACATTTTATTTTACACTTAATCATGAATAAATATGAGTTACTTAAGCAAATTTGTGATGTCAGTAGAGAAACTCAACAAATATGGCAAATCTTTTGCATTGTTTTTCCAGCCTCCATCTCAAGGACACCCAAGTAGCAGTGGCATATCGTGAGGGAATTATTTTAGAATTTGTCTTCATGAGAAGTATCAATATATCTCACCAAACTGCAAATTATCTGTTGCATAATTTAGAGCATTAATTGTACAAGGTGAATGAAAGAAATGTTTAACTCAGCGCAAAACTCCACACCATTATTTTTGATTGGCAGTGAGTTTAATAATTCAAAGAAAAGAGCAGTCACCCCAAATTTATTTGAAAACATTGTATCAGCTAAATTTTACAAATTTCCTCATTTTTCCTTTACAAGTACCTGTCATGATTATCCAAACAAAAAGTTCCATGGTATAGGTAAACCAAGTAGTTACATTATTCTGCATGAATTGAACAATTTGGAATATAAAAAATATTGTAACATGACTTAAAGGGACTATAGCATTCCCCAAATATATTAAGTGATAGCCCTATAGTCCTAAATACAATTGGTGACTACTCTAATTTACTCTTTATTCAAGCAATAGCACCACTCTGGTTGGTCAATGTAGGCTTGTACAGTCAGTTGTGTTGCCAATTAAGCTCACTCCCAGTTGCGTGTCAAGGACCCTGAGCAATTCTAACTCAGTGCAGGCTACTGTGGCTCTGTCTGGAAGGTCTGTCTCCAAGTTTGTTCTGAAATATGGTATCAGGAAACTTGTGTACATCTTCCATTCTCTTCTTATTTGCTTGACAAGTACCTCTGAAGGTTTTTTGAACATTTAATGTTACAAAAGAAAGGTAAAGCAAACAGTTATTCTCCATGAATTTTAAACAGTTTAGTAATTTGTAAAAATATTGTCACTGATGATTAAAAAGAACCATTCATGAATTAGATACTAGGGTATACTTATTCTACTAGTGGTGGCTGCATTTTGGTCCCTTTAATAATAAGCTATGTACAGTATGTAGTAGAGTACTTCATACTTCATCATGATTTTAACCTATAGTACTCTAAGAAGTACCTACAGTACAGAAGCAATAGAAAGGAAGGAAGTATTTGGAACTAATTGCATACAGGGTACTATATTTAGCTGCCGTTTTAGGTGCTATGAACTAAATTTACATATGCTGAGGGTTGAAAAGGACTGATTTATGGTTGAGAATTTTTCTTTTCTTTGTTTCTAATATGAAGTGAGCAGTTTACATCAGGGAGTTGCTCTCTGCTAAAAGCAGATCCCGTCTTACATCATCCTCTAACTACTGTATCTCTAGCCTTCACGTTTGAATTCCTGGTAATGTTTAATACCGGAAAATGTTAATGTGGAAAACATTAATGTAGGCAATTGGACTTCCTCCCCAACAACCACAAAAAGTTATTCAACCCTTGGCAATAATGTATACAGTAGTAGTCTACATAGAGATATCACAATCTATTGTGGGTTGCTGAAATATCACCCCACTGCAAAGTATTTATGTGATGAAATCTACAGTATAGCATGTTCCACTGTGTAACATCTCCAGCATAGATACTGTAGGTCTTACTGTAGGAAATTGTTCATAACATTGCTGATTGATTATAGGGATCTCTGTGATACCATGCTGTACCCTACTTACTATTGTTTAGTTGGGCTTTACAATTTGACAGTAGGGAGCTTTAGATAGCAAGGGCAAGGGTCAACGGGACGTTTCACCCACAGCTCACATCATGGAGCTGACATTGATGCCCTGAAACTGTTGGGCCTTACATTTCTTCATTTCGGGGAATGAAAGTCGCGTGGTGATATTCGCTAACTTTGAGTAGCAGATGCTCAAACCCATTGCTGTTAGTGGTAACAGTATATGGCGGAAAAGTTTAAGTCAGACGTACTCCATATATAAGTTGAAGAATGGCAAACATTCAATGGGTTCGTGAAGCAATTGTCTTTGGTCATTCAACTGATACAATGCACAACGATGAATTTATGTTGCTGTATGGGGGTGTCTGGCTATCAAACCTTCCCATCCTGAATTTCAATACAACAATGATGTAAATAATTCATCCTACTGAAATGCTTAAAGGAAAATATTACATTTGTTTTATACAAATTTTTAAACCTTTAGTAATAGATACAGAATGATAGGCAATTTAAAATAAGGCAGTACAGTAGCTTTCTGTTAAAAAAATAAAGTTCCCACAGTAAGAAATTCGGTTATTTGCTGCACAAAAATAATTTGTTTATCCAAACTTTCAAAATTTCAAATGAGGCAACATTCATAGCTCTTGCAGTACATAATATTTTAAAGACAAAGCTATTGCTATTTATAAGTAAGACACAATACTTTCATAATGGTTTGGCATATTTTCCTTGCATGCCATCTTGATGCATTTTAACACAATATTTCCCTTTAAACTTACTGAATTCGATAGATTTCCTTCTTGGATTACATCCTTCTTAAGTTCGGTTTAGTTCAGAAAGCTTGCAGGCAGTTGCAGCCGACAATCGGCATGGCAGCAAAATCATATGATGTCATAGGCTGTCGCACGTTGCCATGCAATCTACAGTAAAGCTCCCTATTAACTACAATACTTCTGCATTGGGGCTAATGCAAAACTTTGTACTTACAGTACTCATGAAAAAGTACTCGTACTCATTCTCACAACACAGACACTGACTAAGCTTGTACTTGTACTCATGACATTGTTCTCACACTACAAGTCTGGTGTACATTGTGTTGAAAGGAAACTCCCTGGGTAATACACATTCATTTGAGTGGTTGCAAAACTATTCAGGCAGTATGGCAGGTAGGGTTTCTTAATATATGTTTGTTCAATGGTGGCCACACTTCTCATTCGGAAAACCTTGTGGGCCACAGATCGTCCCCCAGTGTCATGCAGATATATAGCTAATAGTTTGTCTTGAAGGGGGAGGGGTTGGTGTCAGGTTACTATATATATGACCCAGTAGCACCCTTTCCCATCCCTCCCCATCTCATTCCAGGGGGTGTCACCATGAGGGGCTAATAACTTCTGATAAGAGCCAGGGTCAATGGCAGGGTAGGGGTATCAGGGGTGTTTTGAGATGGTTAATATCACAACTTTGATGTTATGTATTGGGGAATGGGTTGGGGAAGAGCGTTGGTTGAAATTTGGGGAGAGAACTTGCCTCCATCTTTCTACTTTAAGTAACCAAATACTTTAATAGAATTTTGTCCCTTTTTTCTGTGAATGTAAATCTTGGGCAGCTGGTGCCTTAGTACAGTAATATGTCCAGCAGTAGTAGACATTACAGTACACAATGATGAAAGACTGATAACATAATTCATGTATCACATGTTGTATTGAGGTTCTGATTCTTCTGTCAATTCTGAAATATGTATCATTTTAAAGTTGGCCTAAACTGTTGTGACTGTACTTTTCCCAAACAATTTGTTGCTACCAGCTTTCCTGGGAAAACTCACCCAGAACAACTTCCATCCAGACAGTTTTTCTCAGACAATATTCACTCCAAACAATTACCCCTCCAACATTTTTTCCATTAGAAAATTTGGAATTGTTGTGGAGGAATTGCCTGGGGAGAGATTGTCTAGGATAGGAGTTTAAGGAGTTGTCTGGATAAAAATTGCAAGGGTAGGGGAAGAAGGAGGCCAGGGGAGTTATCTTGTTATCTACATGTTAGTTTTTCATTCATAATATGCTTCAATTGATTTAAAATGCCAACTATGCTCAACAGTCCAAGTTTGCCAGTTATCATTCATAAAATTATAATCTTCTTAAAAATACCAATATCATGCTCTCAGTCTCCCTTACAATCTAGTCAGCCCTCAATGAACTGTCTGCCCCTGCTGCTTTTCACTATATCTGTCAAATTTTGTTTCATTTAAAAAGAATTGCTGGAGTTTGATTTACTGCTGACATACTATACAGATGGAGCCAATAAGAATACTTTACAAGTGCAATATTTCATAACATATAAATTTATATATGTATGCTCACATGAGTGCCTCAACAGTTGAGCAACTAAATCCAACAAAGAATTATAATTTTGCAAATATTGACATGTCAATACTACATAAATTGTGAAGTACAAACCTACTTTATTTCAAGTGAGGGAGGGAAGGAAATGTGAACTTTTAAAATGTGGCATGTGGCCTTGTAAATATCATGTAGTACCTGCCTATGAGATGTAAAACATATTGCCGTGAACATTCTTTATCACAGTTTCCATCAAAATCCAATTATTTATCTTTTAATAGGAAAATTTGTGTTACACATTAAAAGGGAATATGGCAGTTCCTCAAACCAGGGAGTTGCCAGCATTACTCCTCATTCCAAACATACAGTATTTAGTTATAGCCCAAGAGTTTTAAATACAGCTGATGATTGCACTTTGATTGACAGTCATTCAAACAGTATAGCTGCACTCTGGTTGGTCAACGATGACTTGTACGGTCAGTTGTGTTCCCAATCAAACTCAAACACAGTGTGCCAATTTGTATGGCCTCAACTTAGACCAAATTAAACCAGAGAGAGAGAGTTGCCATAGATTAAACTCAGGGCAGGCTACTGTATGTACTGTGGCTCTGTCTTGGAGGTGTACTAGACAGGTGCTTTCTGTGTAAATTGGAGGAGGAGCTGAAATAAACTTAGTTGTGAGAATTTATTGCCTGGGGTGAGATAAGAGACCCTTGAATTATTAAAGTATGCAAATGGGTGACATGAAAGAATGAAAAAATTTTTTTCTGTGTAACAGCAGGGAGTTGTCATTTGGAAGGAGATACATCTATTTGAAATAAGGTTTGAACCACCAAGGTCACACAGTAATCTGTCTCTTGTATCTTTCTTGGCATTTCTATTAGGACTTACACTGGATTAAGTACAGTAGTTCATAAAAAAGGGATTTGTCATCTGATTCATCTGCAGTAAGACTGTGGGTTTGCTGCTACTGCCATAGCATTACCAGTCATTTAGGAAAGAAAAATATTGTATCTTTGAATGCACAGTGAGGTGGATCTGAGTTCTGTATATCGATTATATTTAATGTGAAAATGTGAACGTTTCTTTCCCTGGTGATTTCCAGAAATTTTTGGAAACATTTAAAAATGATGTGACAAAAGTTAGAGTCTTGCGTCTGCAGCTCATTAGCATGAGATTCACTCTTTAGGAAGGGAAAACCTCTTCAATTTATTTCAGGTAAAGGGTTCTCCCAGAGACAAAATTCAGTAAGTTCAAAAAATGCAGAAACTTTTTCTCTTTTAGGAGATGAAAACCGCATCTCAATAGCTTGCAGCGTTTGGAAGATACAAATTTTCAAAGAAGTGCATTTTTTTCTCAAGATGAAGTCCATTATGGGAAATCTCTGATGTCATCGTGGCACATTAATTTGACATGGAATTGAATTTCTTTATGATATTAATGTCCCTGTGGGGAATGTTAAGCAACTTTGTTAAGCCCTATACAGTATGGTGTAGATTTGTGGTAAATCTACATGGAAACATATTTAAACATTCCAACAGTATCAAATTTCAAGGACAAACATGACATTCAATTATAAAGAAAAACAAAATGAATTTGAGGCATTGTGCCCACGTAACATATTAATCTGTGACCTTAATGAGAACTGGAGGTATTTTTGACAAAATTAATCACTTTTTAATGTGAGATATCTCGAGTTAGGAAAGGAGTATTTCTATGGGTTTGAAGGGTACGAATTGGAAAATTTACCCCTTTCACATGAGACCCTTGTGAAATGCCACTGGAAAATGCCTTTAAACAGTGGTTTCAAGTTTTCTAGAACCTGCCACTAATTTGGTGTCAGCATCAACCTACTCATCAAAGCATTGTTTTAAGCAAGCCACTTGTGATAGGATAGCTAGACATGAATGGCATCGCTAACAATTATTGATATCAAGTAGAAGTTACTGAATAAAAGGAAGAAACCCCATTGAGCCCAATAAGCAGCTAATGGCTGATAATGTCACCGTGATTTAGTGGGTCATAGAGTGTCAACAATAAACTGTTTGTTCAACGTCCTTCCAATTACCAACTCCCTGTTACAGCATCCTTTGTTTTTAACCTTCATTTCAAGGGCAGATCAGTATAATAAAAGCCTCTAGGGGTTAATTTTGGAAATAACAATGGTTTACTTGAAAAATGCCAAACTATGAACTAGAACTTTCAAAATTAAGTACAAACAATGATGTAGTGATCACAAAAGAAGTAACTGACCCTGTGCAATACTCTAGATCCTGGATTCAAAATGGCAGCCATGGCCACATCTGGCTAGCGAGGCAATCCAATCTGGCCAGTGAAGAAATTGAGATCAAAAACAAAAACTGAGGTAAACAAAGGAAATGTGCCAGCAAGTAATCTTTACGCAATATTTTAGTGTAGAGAAAAAGATAATTTTGGTATTTTTAGTAGAGTAAAAGATTACTGAAACTTGTTTAAATTGTTACTTTTCCTCACTCTGTAGGTGCACCTATTTTTGTCAGCTATCCCACTACTACTACATATTGGTCAGCTTCGGTGCAATTATTGTTTCTGCATGTGTCATACTGTCCCGAAAATGACACCAGATGGATACACAATAAAGGAAATGTTCAAATTCGGCTCTGATTGTAAAAACATCGCATCATTCGTGAGGGCATCTTAAGACATCATATGACTGCCGGTGGAGTTTCTCAGGCTCTAGGAGCAACTTTGTGAGCGGTGGCAAAATCTTTGGTATGCCAAAAAATTGTTGAAAGACCTTGGGAAGGGTTCGGGCTATCTTTGCCCGAAATTGCAAATTCCATATTTGTGTGTCCATCTAGTGTCATTTTTGGAACAGTGTGACTCCTGCCCTCAAAGCCAAATGCTACTATAGGACATTTCTAAGGAGTGTGGGGATGACTCACCCCAACATCTTTAAAAACTCACAGTACTGTAGTTGAGGGACCAAAGTCGAAAGTTTTCACCCACTTCGTATATCCTAGTATAGGCCTACTAGTAAATTTCATAATTTCATAATGAGATTTTTGGGTCAGTGAAATGAAAATTCTAAACACTGGTACCATATCATAAAAAGGCCGCACATCAGGGGCACTTTTGTTTCTTTTATTAGTCATGTGGAATCATTTTTGTTGAATATGAACCTCCATAGATGATATGGGTGGTCAAGGAACAGCTGATCTAGGCATACAGTTTTTCTGAAATGGTAAAGAGGCACTGACTTCAGTTAATTAGTAATTACTTTTGTGTGAAAAGGAACTGGTGAATAGGCAAATTGAAAGATCAGAGTAGATGGTAGAACTAGGGATAGTTCCTTTATCTGTGTAGATCCATATGATTCATTTGTAAATGGTCAAATGTAATAATTTGTTTCTGGTAGCAAACATTTGTTATTTTACTTGCAAGGTCTGCCACCCTGTCATTTACGTGTGCTGTCATGCACTCTACTATATCTGTTAGTGTCAGTAGTACATCAGCTTATTTCTCTCTGCCAGTTTCTACTTGAGTACTTGTCCTTGAATACAAATTCAGTCACTTTCCCAGCTGTTTTAGCAGCTTCACTTGTCTGCAAAACTGCAGTAGAGTAGCAAAAAATAAGAAAAATAAAACACCAAAATTAAAAACAGCTCAGATTAAATGCTACCCAGGAGATAGTGCTCCAATGGCTTCAAAACTCATCCACAGAAGATGGGTTTAATTGAATGAATGACTGAGGTTTAATTAGACAAATGGCCTGCCAAGTTCATGTTATACTGAAAACAAGAATACCAATGGAAAGATGTGATGGAGGTTATTGATGGAAGACTAATTCCATCAGTCGGTGTATTGTGCTACTGTGCTACTCTGGAAGAATTTAACCAGCATAGTCAGCACTTGCAAAGA
>WURT03017130.1:0-35288 GCA_009936505.3 Holothuria glaberrima | reverse complement strand
AGTGGCAGTGGCAGTGGCAGTGGCAGTGGCAGTGGCAGTGGCAGTGGCAGTGGCAGTGGCAGTGGCAGTGGCAGTAGTAGTAGTTATTTATTTATTATTTTCTTTAAAAAAAACCAACAAATGTCCTACATCATCTTCGGCGTCGATTATTTACAAATTGCTTTCAAAAGCCCTCAGCGTGAACCGACGCGTTTTCCCGCTGCAGTGTAAACCCTTTGTGGTGTCTGAAACGCCGCGTTTCTCGCGGTGGGAATCGTGCGGTTATGGTAAAGATATAACCAACTTAAATCATATTAAATCAAGTAAAGTCTGACTGGCCCGCTTAAGTTGCATGTATGACATTGGCTCAACACATTGTAATGAAAATGTACACTATATAACTTGTCTCACAAAGGTTTCAGTACTGTACATCTTAGTAAGTTTTTCCTTTTGCATTCCTAAGTTTTAGTCCCATAACAATCTTGCAGGTCTTCAAATACATGTCAAGTCTTCTTATGAAAAAGAAGGCGTGGTAACTTTCTTGTATACAACTCTTGTTTGCTTTTACGGCATAACAATGTAAGTACTCAATATAACTTAATGCCTACCCACCTCTGAGAGACAATTGTAGTGCAAACATTATACAGACATGGTAGCTTATTGCTTTTGTAATTGCGCTATAGGTTATTGCAAGCAGGTTGACAAGAACGACATCAATAGTGACAACCATATGGCCGTTTAGTTAGTAATGGACTAAAATTCAGACATTTATTCTCATGTATTTGTGTAGTAGTGCCCTGTATTGACTACGCTAAAAAAAGATGGTTTCAAGCCCACCATGCTGTTGTCTTAGTGGGGTTTAGCTTCTCCCAAGACCGCTGCAAAATGTGTTTGTGTAGGGAATTTTATGTCAGTCCTACCATCGTCAAGAAACTCATTTTGAACTCAAATAATACATCAAATAATGCAATATCAGGCAAAACTTACTTAACTTTTGAGTAGAATGAGGACCCTAATCTAAACCAATGTTACTGAAATTTTCTTCAATTTGAATCAATATCGGTAAAATAATATTTGTTATATTATAACAAAGAGAGAAGATGGTTTTCAAACCCATTTTTTCAAACCCATTTTTTTTGCTTGGTGGAGATATTATCATGCCAACTACACCATCTCCCAAGGCAGTTGCAAATGTATAGACCTCATACATGACGTCATTTTCAAGGATAAACAATGACGCACACTGCACGCGCGAGGTAGACTTGGTACGTTCGCGTAGTTGACGTACGTGCGTATCCAACCGCTACACAAATCAGCTGTCAGCATTTATTGGTGTATGTTGCAATGATACGCGCTTGCATCCGTTGGAACGCACGTTCTATTCCGTAACGCCATATGTGTAAAGTCTTTTTTTGTGGAAGATGTTTGCGTCAAACCTTTCAGCTACAACACTGCTTTGTTCACCCAAAGGCTAACCTAGTAAAATAACAGTGAAGTGTTTCAGGGAGGTTAACTAAGCAAGACATTCTATTGAACCTTGAATTATATCCCGTGCACTTCATCCCCTAATTCTCCAAAACATTCACTCTGAAAAAAACTTGGACACTTTAAAACGCACAAGCAATCGCTCCAAACTTGTTTTGAAACAACAGCTAAATCTCACAAATATCCTCTGATTTTCCTCCGAGTATCTTTCATGGTATTTCAAAATATACTACATTTATTCAAGGTAAACTGAGGAGTTACTCTACGTGAATTTCCTAATTCATTGAGGAATTTAATACTGTAACATGCTTCTGAAAAGTCATTCGTAAAATGAAATGCCCTGGTACCCAAATTCAAATTAAGGAGACCGCAGGTTTATTTTAACCCTACATAGCGTCACAAGAAATCTGTCTCAATTATTGAATTAATTGATGACCCCTAATTAAGATCGGAACTCATATTTCTATCACTTTGAATCGAAGCTTGTAGACTACTACAAGACAAGTTCATACTTTTCCAGGGATTTAGAGTACATTGGTGGTGTGACCTTGTGTGTAGATAACCTAACTTATGAAGATTGGACTGAATTAGAGTGCTTTTTACGTTAGGCGTGTGACGATTGGGCTAGTTGTAAAGCAAACTTATAACTAGGTATGTAGCTCTGCTACAGGGTAATTGTGACGTCAAGGTGACCTATGTAAACACAGACAACGTTGGGTGGGGGAAAAGTAGTCCTCAGGGAGAAGTTGGCAATACAGGAAAATGCCTGAGTAGCTCTTTGGTAATTATGTCTGAGATCACTCTTAATGAATTCAATGTAAATGAAGAAGTAAGACAAACTTTCTGTCTTACATAATACTAAAGAATGCATGGCTTAGAAATAAGTCAAGAAACTGCCTGTTGGATAAATTCGAATTAGGGTTTGGTTATAAAGATGACCAAATACATAGGGAATACATGGGATAGCCAGGGATGATGAAAACCGTGTTGACCGTGTTTTTCATAAGGGAAAGGTTTATTTCTTCTTCTTTTACTGATAAAACTCTATTCCTTTTATGATCTCCCTCGTTCTAAAGGCCTGTAAGGCAGGCAATGACTAGTGGGACGCAACCCCTATTTGGGCAGAATCTTCTTTCTGGTTATATTAATATCATGATTGCCCGTGCTTACTTACCAATAAAATATTCTTGATGATAAATGTCATGAAAGTAAAGTACTCTAGGCTTGATGACCATTAGGAAATATACTCGAATTTATTACTGTAGGGTATCTCCATAACAAAGGCGACATATTCCACAGTACAACTTTTTGCAACCTCTCTTTGTTTCAACTTCTAAAAGCTGACGTAAAGTCACTCCTCCCATCTCATCTCCACGAGCTATTTATATGCACTGAGACTAACCAGCGCTTTCCAAACAATTAACACGAACAAAAAAGGCAATCTGAGTTTTGTTGCATCCCTCGACGCCTACTTTTCTGCGCAATGGTAAATACGTGTCGCTTAATTCAACGTCGTTACACAACCAGCTTCAATGATTTCGGGCCTAAATTCTCCTGTAACATGAATTTCACGAATATTCTCACCTTTAGGTGACTTTCTCTTGAGAAATCCTGGTTACACGTAAAATATGGTACTTGATATCTTTTGTAAAACAGGACTCTGCTACATTAGAGCAACACAGAGTTAAAGTATGAAAAAAATTTTTAAACGTACTGTAAAATAAACTAAATAGTACAGCTTCTAAGCACATGGATTGTTCACGTTTTTATGAAAGCGCCAAATTTTATCACACATGTACTATGACATATTCTAAGTGGGATAAAAGGTGGACCCCAGCGGAATTTTGTGTTAAAAGGGGCGTGGTCACGTATTTCCAAAATTGGAGCCAGGAAATATAAATAGACATATCTTTGAGCATATATGCAATTTCACTTACCATTTTTGGATGATTCCAATGCTCTCCTGCAGCTTTAAGACATAACACGATCACCTAGAACTGAATCATGTGACTGGATGTATATTTAATTTGCATATTTTCAAAATGACCGCAAAAATTTTGTAAAAATCTTTTGGCATAATTTTACTTCTAATTAACTTATTAGAATGATTTTAAATTTTTACAATGATTTTAAGACATGACAAAACAGTGAAGTAATATTATAAGTGACTAGATGAAATACATTTGCATATTTTCAAAATGGCCGCTATGAAATGTTAAAATATATTTTTGCAGGTATTTTTTGGCATATCGTTTCTTATAAGCATTTTACAATGATTTGACTTGACTTTGAGATATAAAGGAGTCAACAAGCAATGTGGTAAGAGAATAACACCATTTGCATATTTTCAAAATGGCGGAAATGAAATGTTGAAATTTATCACATCGTGTTTGTTACTTACCACGTTGAAGAGACTTAAATGACACTGGTTTGAAATTTAAATGCCAATTAATATCACATTAAATGATTTAAATTATAAACTTCCTCCTCAAGATGTAGATGTATAAAATATCACTTTATACAAAAAGTATAAGAATAAAAATTTGACTGGTGAATTTTGCTAGTTCTGTTTTGTTTACCACTGGTTACCATAATAAGTTTCTTAACTGTGCGTAGCGACCTCAACACATGGTTTGGTGGTTTCAAGGTTGTTGATCTTGCATTTCCATCAAGCCATTCATGCTTTCCTACATCCTCAAAGGCTAACTTACAAACCTTTGATACCTCTTGCAGTACTGTCCATTATGCATGCTATACATGTAATGTAAACTTGGACCGCGAAGTACAGGTTTGAACACAAGTGTCTGCCCTTATATGTGCCCACCTTGGTATATTGTTCCTTTCCAGTATTCCAACAATGCGGTCTCCGTCGGAGGGATATTTGCCATAGATCAGGAAATTTTAAAAACTCATAGAACTAAAATTCATAAAATTGTCACTAGACTTTTGACTTTCCTTAGAAGTCAGCCTGCAAAAACGAATGACTAAGTATGGACCATATGATGGACCAAACGACAAACGGTCAGTTGTTAGATTGTGTACAGAATACAGGCTGAGAATTTCATCTTTAGTGCACTTTTCAAATTTTGTTTCGTTGTTGGTGAGGCGAGCTTGTTAACTACCATTTACGTACTAATTGCATAAGAAATGCATACCCAAAAGTAAGTGAGCTTCTCAAGTAAGTTGTGTAAATCATTTCCTTCCAGTCGATCATTCCATCAAATTGGTTTGATCTTAATGGAGTTTTCATTCCTAAAAAAGAAAAGAAAATAAAAAACCGGCCAGCATCTAGAACCATTCAGAATGTAAATGAGAACTATAGATAGCCCCAAAGGAATATTTGTTAACATTTCATGATTACCATTTTGAAAAAGATGCAAATGAGGTAGGCATCTTATGACAGAGTGCAATATGGTAAGATCCCCTTCCCTCAAATCCAGCAACATTTAGTCCTTCAAAAATATTGCCTAAGTGTGAAAGTATACCCTAAAATGTATTAAAAGATTTTAAGACGGCCATTTTGAATATAGGCACATGTGTTGGACATAAAATCACATTAGGTATTAAACCAAAGGAGAGCAACAGATCTCTAAAAATGAAATTTAGAAGGGAAAATATGCCCACGAAACAAATTGAGGCACTTTATGTAAGCACATCCTGTAACATCAAATGTCATCCTTTTTGCTCCTGTAATCTCCCCCGAACCATTGCAGATCAGAGAAACCACACAAAAATGTTTCTTAGAAGTGAACTTGGGCCTAGATAATTATATTTGGTCACTTCATCGCAGCCATTTTGAAAATATACAAAACGAGGTAATCATCCAGTAACATGAAATTTTGCTCTTATTGATCCTGTAATGTCCCCCAACCATGCTAGAGTAGTAAAATCTCAAAAATGTTACTCAGAGGTGAAATTATGCCCAGACGATTATATCTTGACATTTTATGTCGGCCATTTTTAAAATATGCAAATGAGGTAAACATTTAGTATCATGAAACATTGCTCTTTTGATACTGTAAGCCAGGTGGAGCAGTAAAATCACAATACTGTTACTTCGAAGTGAAATTATGCCCAGATGTTTATATTTTATGGCCACTATTTTCAAAATATGCAAATGAAGTAAAAACTTTCTGTAACAAGAAGTGTTCTTATTGATCATGCTATGTCCCCCAACCTAGAATAGAGCATTGTTACACCCAAAATTGTTAATCAGCTGTGAATACATGCCCAACGAAATAAGTTTGGACATTTCATGCCGGCCATTTTGAAAATATGGTGCCACGCCCACTCAAAGGCAAATTTGAGTGGGGTCCACCTCTCATTTTGTTCAGCATGTTTCAAAGTACATGTGTACCAAATTTGACACTTTTATCAAAAAGTGAATAATCGCCCAATTTTTGTGTGCTTAGAAGCTGTACTAAAACAACTAAGACCTTAGAATGTCAAGTATGTTATATTAAAGATCAATCAACCTTTCAATCCACCTTACAAGTAGTTTCCAAGTGAACCAGTCAAACGGAGCGTCACCTTCCTTTCTTAGAAGCTCCAATAATTTAAACTATATAGGTAAGGAAATAAATGATTTATGAAATTTTCAATACGATGAATCATTTTTGAAATGTTAAATGAAGCGAATCATTGAGAAACACGGTTTGGATGTTTAAACCGATTGTTTGGTGCTGCCTCCCGCCCCCGTGAGAGTTTGTTGTCTCACTTTTACTTGCCGTATGATAGCTCGAGAAAAAGTAGTTTCTGAAAGCCTTTTATGTTTTCAATCATCAAATTGGGAAAAGAGAATTTTACGAAAGTCGTTTATGGGTCAGATAAAATGGTCCTTTTAAATTTGATTTTCGTATCTACCCGGATATAAAATTTAAATCCAGCCAGAGAGAAAATGGTCAGGCTTTAGCAAGAAAATGAGCCAGCACTTCATTTTGCTGTATAATTGTCAAGTGAACCTCTGCTTGATTAAGGCTTTATCTGGACCAGATATTGTCCTATATATACCAGCTATGGAAATTATCCGACGAGAAATAGTTCCACCTGTACCAGATGTGCACTAAATCGAGCTTACATATAACCATTCATTTTTAGAGTGTACTGAAATGAACAATTTGCATGACAGCAAAGAAGTTTTGTCCCGTGATGAAACACAGAAGCAAATGTAACCACTGAGACTTTAGACACCCACTGTACGGATCTTTTACACGTGTTTATAATTTTAAGCTGATTAAAACTGAAAGCTCCCACTGAAGGCAAAAAGTTGAAACTACTATGTCGATGCTACAAATTGATTTTCTTTGAAGGTCTTGAGAGCCTTATTCTACGGTGTGAACGTGGAAATTGAAAAAATGACGACTGGGATTTTCTTAATTTCCACATTAACAGTTATCAGAAATGTCTTAAGAAGACTTGGGAGTGATCTAACTGGGCCACTTATCACTAAACTGGGCAGTTCAACTTCCTGGAAGGCAGCAGTCCCATATTCGTCCTGAGAGCTAGCAATGTGGAAACATGTTCATGCATGATATACTTATAAGTAAAGTAGGATTGAATGGCAAAGCCTCCTCAACTAGTCAGAGCAGTTGCGAGAGTGAAACCATAAACCGAAGTCGACAAGAAGCACAGCGTCTAATCCCCTGAGCTCTGCTTGCTCGATCGGGGAAGAGACCTAATGGAAAATCCATTTAGTGCATTCACGAACATGTCTCATCTTAAGATAATTTTTTTGGATTCATTACGGCAAGAAATCAGCTTACGCCTTACATGTATTCTGCAGGTAGTGATCAGCTGATTCATACGAACCGTTTTGAGTCATCTTACACAGTAATACTTTATAACCCTACCAAGGTGCTGTTTTATTCCAGACCGCTGACAGTGGCGAATACAGGATGGGGAGGGGGGAGGTGTGCACCCTCCCTATCGAAACCTCAAAAGACACGAATCGCAAATATATTTTTTATTCCCATATATTTACTCCTTTCTAGTCCTAGATCGACGAGTAAGGTCGCTGTCCTCGCCAATTGTTTCATGGGTTTTTGTTTTCTTTTTTATACATCTGAACATAACCGACCATTCATGTGCGCCCCACCCCTTTTTTAAAAAATCCTGCAGGGAGAAACCCAGCTATCGATATGTATATAGTTTTGGTAACATTGGACAAAGACCAAAAGTATATACGTTGAGATTCATATAAAATTCCTGTAGTCTGTGGAGGATCTGAGAAAGGTGATTTTCAGAGCAAACTCTTCAAAGTGCAATTAGTTTTGGTTTAACTGAATCAAGAAGTTT
Organism: Holothuria glaberrima; assembly: GCA_009936505.3. Lineage (NCBI taxonomy): Eukaryota > Metazoa > Echinodermata > Holothuroidea > Aspidochirotida > Holothuriidae > Holothuria > Holothuria glaberrima. The sequence goes on along the minus strand of WURT03017130.1, from coordinate 27,530 downwards.
CCCCTTTTTTACATCACCACATTGCTTCAAATTGGCGTTTTTTCCAAGGGGAAACAACACGCATTATCGATATGGGATCTTCGCCTTCACATTCCGCTGCCTACCTTAACGCCGATTTGAAGCAATGCGGTGATGTAATAAAGGGGAATCCCTTCTACCCGTTGGTCGTGTCTCCGTGTGCCCCAATGAGATTGTAGGTCTAAAAATAGTGCACTCACACGTTTTTATACCGATTTGTCATGTCACTATAATAGTCAATGATGAGGCTTAAATTTCTTTAAATGTTCTTAAACTACAGTTTTGCTTCCCGTGCATCTATTTTGCGAACTATTTGAAGTAATGCTAGGTGGAAGATGTAATCCACTGCTTTGTTTTCAACACCTAGTTTCAACAGCTACTGGATGTTGGCGTCTGTAAGTCCATCTCTTTTCAATACAATTCCCACATTGATTATCATCGATTAACCGCAGTAACTGATATTTTCGTTTCCTTTTTCAACCCGTACTGAATAAACAGCGACATTATTAGGCTAAGTATTTAAACATTTACTGGTTCTTTTTTACTTACGCTCTACTATCTTCTTTTTACGATTTCTTCGATACAAATTGTTCATTTCACTCATACAGCACTAAAAATACATCACTCCTTCGCCCAGTGTAAGGGACAAACCTCACTTGATGTAGTTTGCGATATCGCGCGGTTAAAGCATAGAAAAGGCTATCAAGTCAAATTAACCTAGATTGATCTAGATATTCATTGAAATATCAGCCAAAATTTTTAAACATCTGTTCACGTGCCATTAGATTGTGGAAGAATTAGTGTCAGCAACCAACAGCAGATCACCTAGAGTACCACACGACCTTCATGAAATGTAAATTTACTGAATTATGTATATTATGTATAAACACCCGCAATTACCACAGCTTACAGGGAGTTCGACACACCGTTCACTATAACTTGTATCGTTCAGATGGCGTTGAAAAGGAAGACAGAAACACATCCTGTTAAGATTAGTTTTTTGACTTTCTCAGTGTTCTTAAATGGTAATAATTAAAGAATATTCCGCATATAAAAATCCGTTTGGGAAAAGGTGAAAAATTGAACGAGTTTGGAAGATGTTGGAGGACGTTTTTCCGTCTTCCATATTTTGACCTAAGCCTTTTGGATGACTCTGGTAGGGAAAATTGCTGCTTTTCGACGATTTTTCAAGGTTACAAACACAAGAATGTTTCACTGTATAACCGGCCGACCGTTCAACGTTAGTATCGGTATTTTGTACCTCAATTGCTGCAGCTTACTGCTTAAGGACAAAATTAATTATATCTTGCAAAACACGAATAAAAGGTTTACGAATTTGCTCGATAATCCCATCCTGTTTTACAATGGAATAGTCCAGGCAGCGATACTGGAATTTACACTTGCTCTTCAAGATTTTCAATAGCAGGACGATTTGTGGAAGATTTTGGACAAAATCGTCCAAAAACAGCAATTTTTTGTCACATTTTTCACTGGCTTATGGGCCAGGTTGGTTTGCAAGGGGGGAGGGGCTCAGTTTCTTTTGCAGAACTGTGACAGAAGTATTAAAAATTCTGAGTGGATCTTGGAGTTTTCGAAAAACTTTCAGTGCACAGTGTCCCCGCCCTCTCATATTTCATTTGCATATGGTTGTAAAAGTTCCTCAAACTTTGCGTTTTGATGTTGATCTTCGAACCAGACTAGTAAACTGTACATAAAATGTCAAAAGAGTAACTGTATTTTGGAGATTGACCTTTGGCATTTTTTTTATTGCTGCTTCAGAAGTCGAGCCACCTGCTTGGACTAAAATGCCTAGTGTAACAAGTGAGCAGCCAGCTGAGAGAGCGAGGAAGACTGGTGATGAAATGCATTTAATTATGTTGAAAATGACGATTTAAATTCACCTATGTTTGATCTATTGTAACCGTCATCTTTGACATTTAAAGAGGTGCGATTTCCTTTAAATATTAAGGACCCTTGGCACTGAAAGATACCATGATATGATTTAGTCGTATACTTCTGTAGATAATGTGAAGATGTGATGCTTTTAGTTCGTGTAACATAAAACAGTGGAAGAATCCCTCTCAAGATGTGATACTTTCAATTAGTGCAATATGAAACAGTGAAAGGAGCAATAAAAACCCTCTAAGTATTGGTACGTTTCAAAGTATGTGGTACACTCTTAGAATCCCTTAAATACTGAGAAGTGTGTACTCACAGGTACTCATATAACTGTGAAAAAATACTGCAGTTTGTACAATACAGGATAGTATCTTTTACCAAAACTTGACTTGCTGGACTGAAAAATATAAGGCAACCATAGAAAATTTATTGTTACACAATCTTGTTCTAAAAGACACATGGTTAAACGAATTTTGGTTTAGATGTATAAGAATTGTTGTATCTGACAATGTAAAGTAATGTGGATGTTAGTCATATGAACATTTCCCTATGTTATGTATGAAAATTGTTTATTGTAGGGCAGATCTTCTAAGAGTAAAAAGGGGGTGGGGTTGAGGCTGGATATGGAGATGGAAGATTTCAACCAAGCTTCAATATGATTGTCTGGAGGTTTTTCTATCTTCATTATTTCATTAAGAAGTATGTAAAGAGGGTATGGTGAAATGCAAGTAAACAACCGACAGAGAGCAGTGTTGTTAATGATTATTGGTTAAAATTACTGGTCCTACCATCATTTGTGAAGTGTACCTGATATTCAACCTTCTTACAAGAGATCAGAGTTGATATTTTTCTGAACTGAAATCATTAATGAACATCAGTCACAATTTGTTGTTATCCTGTAAGTACTGTAATTTCAGTTGCTGTGGAAAATATGCCCATCAACCAAAACATTGACGTTTCTCCGCTTCTTCACCAATTTAGAAAATTTCTCCTGAATAAGCTCCGACAAACGGAATTTTTATTCCCTGAAATACTTGTTAGCACACTCTGAAGCTTTCACTTTGTCTTCATTCTGTGTTAAACACTTTCGTTTCTAGGCAAACTTACCATTAGCAACCAATTAATGTATTTCCATTGTGATGTTGTCATTTGAGGTGTTTTCACATGGTTTCCCAAGGTTTCCAACCAAAACGTGTATTTTTCAAGATAATTCAAAACTTGTGTATAATCTGTTTTTGTTTGAAAGATACATGACAATTTTCCAACATTTTCATAATTGGAAATTTAGTTTTTGTTTGCTTTGCTTTTAAACTTTTGTTGCAAGAGAAAATTTTCCTTAGCAACAAAAAAGTGAATTGTTAAAGTTGTACATAAATTATTTTCGTGTTGAAAGGGAAATGACATTTCTTCTGTATTCCCATACTCGGAAGTTTTGATTTAGTCATTCTGCTTTCCCCGGTGAAATTTCCAGTTGAACTTAGTTGCAAATCAAACTTGGCTAAACTAGGATTCAACAGTGTTGGACTGGGGTCCAAATGGGTTCAACTGGGATCCAACTTGCTCGAACAAGGCTTCAACTGGGAGTAAGTAAGGAGCCATGGTAGTAAACTGTGTTGAACTGGGATTGCTTGTGTTATGAACTGGGTTAAGCAGGGAGTACAATAATCTCTATTAGGTTTTCAAGACCATATGGTATCCCAGTTGAGGACCAAGCTCAACTCACTTGACCTCAGTTAAAGTCCTGTATTTTGTATATTTCTCCAACTGGGTATTTCGTCAAATCACTTTAGCACAGACCACAGACTGGGTATGTTGCAGGAATGTGTTTGCTTTCAGCTGGGACTGTTTGCTTTGTACATGTGCTTGCATTCTTAGACGAATGATTACTCTCAAAGGGAAGGGTATATGTTTTCTGACCTGACTAGTACACAGTCCTCTCTAACAGTGCCAGTATATACTAAAAATAGAAGAAATTTCTTGACACAATCATTTGAAACCTTTACCTCAGGAAAACATGCACATGCTGCTGATGACAGACGAGATCATGTACTGGGTGGGAATGGACAGCTGCCAGGAGTTCAGGGGGAGGGTATGGTCGTAGCGCTGTTGTGCACCTTGCTCAGTTACATAAAAAGCCCCTTCCCCGACCCCATCGACAGGTTTAAACTTTTGTTTAGGTATACCATAATTGCTTATCTCATTCCAGACAGTAAAGCAAAATCAGATCTACCACATACAAGGCGAAGTTCTCTGGGAAGATGGGGTAATATAGGGTACCACACACTCCTTTTTTGGACGTGCTTCCATTGACTCAGACTTTCTACACAGTAAGTTTTGCTCGAATGGGGACTTCATCCCCATTCTCATTTTTAACAAATATCTCTGCTACTAAAGACCACAAAACTGAATGATGAATTACCTTATGCCCTACTATTACCATGGCTCTTTTGTTTCTACAGTTAAAGCATAATGTTGTCAAAAACCGAATGTTGCAGGAATTTTCCTGATATTGTAAGAATTAAGGGATTTTCAGGACCTAAAAAGTTTTTTAAGGATTAAAAGAGCCATAATTTGAATTAAGTATTGTTTACTGTGTTTTCATTTTAATAACTGGGGTTTTAATCTATTATGAAAGTTACGAAAATGTTGGTGCCCTACTTCAGGAAGGTGAAGTTTGATATGTGGAATTACTGTATCATCATGAAACGGTTACAAATTTGAACGTTGCTGTTTGCATTCCTCTCGAATCACTTAGAAATCAGTCTCAACTTTTTTTTCTGGTAGAACTATCATAAACATAGTATGCCATGTTTGAAGTTTTATTCTTCTATTAAACAAGGTATACTACTCTGTTTTAAGCTCAAAAGATGGTAATTTACGTAGATCTTGACAAGGCCTTTGTACACGGCTTTACGCTATAGCCTAATAATACAGCAGCATGCATTGTGTACACTAAGTGTAGACTAGTGTTATCCACTCTCAACTGCAACCCCCTGTAGTGTTGCCTGTAGGTCTAGGCATGCTAAATGGTTTAAGAAGGAAAAACAGTGTGATTTTTATTAAAGCAGATGCACCCAAAATTGATAATACTAACCTTCAGATTCGAATCTAGGCTAATTAACATGGTGGGTTGAAGTGGTGAGTATCTACAGCAAGAAGTGAACGTGAAGAAGCAAAGTAATGAAAATAACAATTACTAGCCTGTGGTAAGACAGAGATTGGTTCTTGCAATTACCATTTTTCTGTGATGAGCAAAATGTTGCTGAATTGTCCTCGTTTTTAACTAAAAGATACGGATACTTTCACGCGATTACCAAATTCCAGTCATAAGACTGAGTGGCGCAATGATGCTCGCTGAAGTAAGAAAAAAAACTGAAAAAAAACTGTTATCTGATATCTCCCCATTGTTCAACGGGTATGATAGCACTGTAGGCCTAGACCCCTTCCAGTTGCATTGCAATACTGTTATCCTAGCATTTTAAGGGGTAAACATGGTTACACACAATTGCAGAATACTCGGTGAGGTTAAGGTTCTGTTTTTCATTGGCTACAGGGTTGCGAGTTCATCATCTTAGCCTCTTATAGACAAAGCTTGAATCCTGACTGCCCTTGTAAAAGACAACCTAAATATTGAGTCACTGCACATCATCGTAGTCTCTCGAAAGACAACCAGATTTTGACTGTGTATTTTTATAGTCACTCATAGACACCCTAACCTTCAAAGAACATTCGCTCGGATAGACAACAGAAAGTCACCTCGGAATATACAAGGATGTATCGCTGAAGCCTCTTGAAAACATATTTCAGTGTAGGGAATTTAATTTTTACTCTAGTCCATTTGGCTTCTTACAAAAACAAATCACCTACTTACTGCGTGTCCTTATAGCCTCCTAAAAGACAACTAGCACGACCTCAATCATAGCCAGACACATAGTGGTGCAATAAGAACACTGATTTGTTCTCAAATGGCATTTGTTGCCTGGACTCAAAACGGGCTGTTTTGCCTGTGATAGCTGATTAAACAAAAGATTATGGTCTCACTTGTTTTGTCAAGTTTTGTCAAGTTGCTAATGACATTTTTAATTTGACCACATTAAACCAAAGAAAAAAATAGAATTTTACATGTATGACAACGTTTTGGCCCAAATTATTATGAAAGTTACAACATAAAATGGAAGGAACATAGTTTAAATGTTTCTTATGCGTTTGTTTAAATAACTCCTCTGTACATTTCTACGTTGCCAACATTTTCAATTTTACCAGTCTGTGTTCTCTAAAGGGTGTACAAAGAGCACTGGGAAAAATCTTCCTAGTATTTTATGGTATTTTATATATTAATTTTTCCTTCATTTAACAGTTAACATTGAAAATTTTATTATACTTGCTATCAAAAAATCTCTTGCAATTTCTCTGGTCTAGCTTCCTTTTGTTCAGTTTTACGTGCAATAATTTTTGTATGTAAAAATGTCCTACCATGAGTCCTTAAGTCTACATGCAGCCTTGGCAAAGCTGCTTGTGGTGTGATATGAAATCGAATTGTGAATATTAAGCAGTTTGAAAGGGTGTCTTATTGATAATATACAGACCTATACCCATTAATATTGTTGGCTTGTGAAGCTTTCGTTTGCTGCTTTTCATTTATCATTGAAGGTTACATGTAACCCTATTACGTTTTTTTTTCTAATAAGGAGGCCACTTTGCTGAACTGAGGGGCGACTTTGTCGGAGGCGAGTTTGTTTGGGGCGGGTTTGTAAGGGGAAACTTTGTTGGCCTGGGGTAAGAATTTGTAGTGGGCTACTCTACTTTGTGAGGGGCGACATTACTAGGAAACGACTTGACTGGTCCCCTCGGCAATAACTTCCATCATTATGAAGCACCGTTCCTTTGAACTAGTCCTCAGTAAAGTCGCGTATAAAGATGTTCACCCGGAGCACACTATATATGTCCTATATGTATGACCTTTGAAAAGGTGGGCGATCAGCCGTCTGTGGTTAAAATTTACATTTTTCTCACAGCAAATTTCAGACCTAGAATCTTGATTTATTTCCATACTTTTTCTTATTCATCTCTTACATGTAGGATATTGTGCCTGATTTTGGTCAGTGATATCTTCTGGAAAGGGTAACAAAATGTCAGGGGAAATTAGGGTTCATCTTAACAAAAAGCAGTAATACCAAAACTAAACTGTAACAAAAACATGACCATTCTCATTCTCATCCATGAAGACTACCTCAAAACCTGGAGAGCAAGAGGTTTTACTTCGGACTAGTCGGACTGAAAAATAAAGGGATCAATGCAGCAATTACAGTATAAATTAACATAGATCCTTAAAGTGGCTCTGCCATGAATTTTATGCTGAATATTTTTGGTTTACTACTCATGATATAGATAGAACAAATAATTCTCTTCAAAGTGCATCTATTAGCTTTTTCTAAAATGGTGCCTTTTTGTCCTGAAATATAAAGAGAAACTAGTTGTTAATTTCACATCGATTGAAAGAGAGTCAAAAATTTCTAAAACCCACTACGTCATGCGACGTCATAAAAAGAACCCACTTGAAACTCGATGATGGTAATACGTATAGTATATGTGGGTATCTGCCCTCTTACCTCGTGCGTTCCCACACCCATCTAACGTACACATTTTCGGCTTAAATACCAAAGTTGCTTTGAAAGTCACTTCTGAGTGTCTCCATGGTCAGAGGAAAATCACAAATCACTTTTTTGAGTAAAAGAGGTTACAAGGGACGTTTCGGTGAAGTGTTATGTCTAGCCTTGAACCCACGCATGGCAATAAAAGAGCTGTTAGATTTGCGGATCCGAAAGCCAGATTGCGTTCACGTATACAGCGTACAGTGGGTTACGTACACAACACTTTGCCGGTATTATATACACTCTTACCGGTTCGAACCAGTAAGAAGGGCCGACATTATACCGTCACGAAATCGAGAAGATGAGAACCGTGAGCACAGACTACAAGGGACGGGAACTTGGCAAAAGTAAGATTTCTTTACGTAAAGCCACCATAAAAAGGGCTCTATAGTGTTGTGTACATTTGCTGATTCGTGAAAGTGACCTGTCAGTGTATTCGCATAGCCTAACAATAGGTCTACGTTAGGCATATCGCTAACGTTGACCTAACGTTGGACAAAGGTAAAGTTTGCACTTTGCTTGTAAAATAAACTTCGCGTAGCCTAGGGTGTGTTTACAGTATAAACACTCACAATCCAAACAAAAATAGGAACTTTGCTGATGAATGTTCACTTCATAGTACTGCTGCTAAAAAACCTTGATAGGCCTGGGCCACAGGTTATCAAAATTTGATAGCCTAGGACTAGGTCTACCTTTTTCTGTGTGTAAATGCGCACACAGTCGCACTCCCATGTTAGAGTTGTACTGAAGGAGAGCTAGCGATGTTCCATTTATGACGTCACGGTTTATCAACCGTGAGTTTGGGAATGCCAATATCTGGTGATTTTACACGAAATGCACTCTTTTCATGAAAAGTGTGGCAAATTGGGCTGTAAAACAAGACTGTACAAATAATCAACTGACAAGTATTTCCTTTTGAATGTTTTTACGTGTCAGAGCCACTTTAGCTTTCAACAATCCTGTAAGCTGTAAACTGCATCAAGCTGATGTTCACTTTCAATCAGCTTCCTGGAAAAGCAGATTTGTTGCAGGTACAGCACGGTTAACCAGAAATCCAAAAGGATTTGTGATTCCTTGTCGTAGACATTGTTGCAAATTTCCTTGCGTATTTTTGGGAAATTTTACTATTCGGTGACCCCAGATGTCCTTTGACCTCCCCAAACAGGAGGTTCTTTTTTGAATCATAAAGCATCCATGTATCAAGTATGAAACTTATCCAAGCTTCTTACATTAAGAAAAATCGTGTTAAGAAGATTCTCAGATTTTGACCCTGGTGACCCAGATGACCTTTAACCTCTACCAAAAACAACATGGTTCTTCTTCTCACCATAAGGCATGCACATATTGCATCAAGAATGAAACCTATCTAAGCCTCCTACCTTGAGATATCTTGTTAACAAGATTTTTAGTGTTTGACACCCCCATGACCTCCCCCATAATCAATAGGGTTCATCTCCTAACCATAACACATCCACATACTACATATGAAATCTATCCAAGCTTCCTACATTGAAATATCGTCTTAACAAGGTTTTCAGAGTTTGATCCCACTGGTCCCAGATGACCTTTGATCTCCACCAAAGGTTTCTGTCTTTCAGTATGGTAACCCTACATACCAAATAAGAAGAGTGTCTGCCATTGCTATCTTGAAATATCGGGTTTACAAGCCAATTACAAGGTTTCGACAGGGTAACCTCCGGTGACCTAAGGTGACCTTTGACCCCCACTAAAAACAATAGGGTTCTCTCTCTGAAAATGAAAAATCTATAAACCAAATGTGAAAATTATCGGTCATTGCTCTCTTGAGAAAACATGTTTACAAGGTTTTATGGGTTTATTCCTCTGGTGACCTCAAATAATTTTTGACTTTTACCAAAAAATGTTAGGAGTCTTCTTCTCAACATGACTATTTTTTATACCAAGTTTGTAAAGGATTGGCCATTGCTATCTCGAAAAAATTGTGCTTAAATTTTTTTCGGTTTTTGACCTCTATGACCTAGAACTGACCTTTGACCTCCACCTAAAACAACACTAGGGCTCTTTCTCTTAACATGACTAATCTATATACCAAAAATGAAAAGTATCGGCTATTGCTATATTGAGAAATCGTGATTACAAGATTTTTGATCACTGGTGACCTTAAATGACCTTTAATCTCCACAAAAACAATAAAGTTCTTTCTCTCAACATGACTAGTCTATATACCGAATATGAAAGGTATCGGCCATTAGTATGTTGAGGAATCATGTTGACAACGTTTTCAGTTTTTTACCTATGGTGACCTGAAATGACTTTTGATCTCCACCAAAAACAATAGCGTTCTCACTCTAAACGTGACAGATATGCCAAATATTAGAAGTATCAGTCACTGCTATCTTCAGATAATGTGTTTACAAGCCATTTACGAGTTTTTTGCAGTTTAACTTCCGGTGACCTCAATTTACCTTTGACCTCCACCAACAACAATCAAAGGGTTCTTTCTCTTAATATGACAAATCTATATACCAAATATGAAACGTATCAGTCATTTCTACGGTGAGATAACGTGTTTACAAGGTTTTCGGTTTTTGACCTCCAGTGACCTCCAATGACATTTGAACTTCACAGAAACCAACAGGTATCTCTCTCTTAGCAAGAGATACCGTGTTTACAAGCCAGCCTTCCACACCCACTCCCACACATACACACCTACACACTTACACACACACGACATCAGGACTGCACAGATTCCTTCGGCCTGCGGCAAAGAATTAACACGTGCCATCTACGTATTTTGATGTAATGGTAAGTGCGACCGCTTATAAAGTAGCCATGCAAACATGGTTATGAAACTATTATGATAGTGTGAACGTACAGTGGAAAGATATACAAGCACTAAGGGAGTTATGTGTAAGTATTTTATGTGTAGAGTAATTCAGAAACCCGTTGATGGAAAAGCCCAGTAGGTCAATCTGGGCCTACTTGACAGAAAACGCTTAAGAGAAAAAACATTTAAGTCTAGCTGTAGTAACTAAAATACAGTTAGGCCTAGTTGGAGTAACCTAGTTCGGTTGAGCCTTGTTGAAGAAAGAACCCAGTTGGAAAACCCAGTTGACTGAAAACTCAATTGACCTAAACTCAATTGGTCAAAATCCAGTTGACCAAAACCCAGATGACCAAAACCAAGTTGACCAAAACCCAGTTGGCAAAAACCTAGTTGACCAAATCCCAGTTGACCCAGTTGACAAAACTCCAGGTGAGGATGTTCCAATACACATTTGACCTAGTTGACCAAACCCCAGTTCAACCAGGTTGAAAACATCAAACTGGGTTAAACTGGAATTTATACGAGGACTAACTGTTACTAAGGAAAATTTTCCTTAACAACCCCAAATGTGTCTTTTGTAATGAATTAAAAAATTTTTGTATTCCCATCATTGGAAATTTAAAGTTAGTGATTATTTTGCCTATAAAATAACGTTGCTCGGAAAAATTTCCCGGGCAACCAAAATATTATGGAAAGTGGGAAAATGTAAAATATGTCTTTTTACTATCATTCCGAATGTATCTACGCCACTTTAAACTACTTCTGGGGGAAGTTAAAGAATAGAGCACTTTCAGGTCTTTGACCCACCACCTACATAGGCCAATGTCCGTTTGCTTTAACTAACGGTTGTTTAAAATTGAAAAAAAGGAGGGGGGATCTGCTTCCCTGAATCTTCGTCGAGGCGTCACCAAGCACCACACCAGGGATCATAAACTGGTGAAGTGGTGATACCTCTAAAACTAGAATAAGTATTAGACAAAAATTTCATACAAATTTTATACCAGAATTTTCTGCTTGCTTCGCACGAGTAACAGGGGTGTTCTCAGTAGGCACCAGCCACTCTTTTTACACTTATCGCTGAAGAAATGAAGGAAATACTTTAGCAATAATTAAAATTTTAAGGCATCCAAAACCCATTGAACCACATGCAAGGAGTTTCCTTTTTTAGACGTTACCCGCAAACTTCGGCTAGCCAACCGAAGATGCCTCTTCGATGTTCGAATGTGAAGGCATCACCTTAGTGACACACCTGGAAGGAAGTTGTCTCAATATCAAATCCTATTAAGCGGCTATAGTGGATGAATTTTTAAAGCTCGCGGTAAACATTAAAATGATCGGTCGTTTCCACTCACACCCCTCCCATCATTAAATCGCTAGTGCAAATAAGCAAAAGAATAAATGGTCAAAGTTTGATTTTTAATTTGTTGTAGTTTGCTCAGTGCTCTTTGGTTCCATTTTGAGATATTAAATCGCTTCATTCTGACGACCACAATTTTGAAAAAAAAAAACCAAGTTAGAGACTCAGTGGGGTCTTTCCCCCTGCACCCACTACAGCGTTGACCTACATTGACCCCACAGCCCCTGGACCTATCTGGAAGGGTGAGCGTCCCGTCACCATGCAGCGGCGCTCAGTCTTTCAGTTTGGTATGCCTCTCGTTTAAAACCTTGTTCACCCACGTTTTTCTTCTCCAAAAACTTCGTAAGATTTCTCGACGCCACTGTTCACGACCCTAAAGAGACGCAAGACTTAACAAGAAGACAGCTCTGTGGATGTAGAACCAAGAGCTTTCGGGAACATTTTTTTTCCTAAAAGATCCTTTAAATGGGTACAAGAAAGCTAAATCTCAATTCTGACACCAATCTGCCAATGGGATTCTGTTTCTGAAAGGAGCGAACTCAAAATATGGGACGGTTTGGTTTAGTTGAAGCGTGATCACCCTGTCAGCCGCCTTACCCCGTACACGTAAGTGTTATCTAAAACGTTTTCAGCTCGGTTCATATTTTAATCTTTATATGTTGAAGAATGTTTCAAGTACAGAGTACATTCTTTACAGTTATATAACATCCTTTAAAATTTGTACTTTTATGTGAATACATATGTTCATTCATCGAGTTATATCTGACATTGTCGTATAGAACTTGACCGGCATTTCAGGAGTGGGTACCTATCAAATTACGTTGGCTAGATATGGACATTCAAAACTTGATTGGCATATCTGGCATTGGATTCCACCAAGTTCTGGCTTCATACTGCAATTTAAATTTTGACTTGTGTATATGGCATGGACATTTACAAAGTCAGGTATCGTTTGATATGACCAACTAAATCTTAACGTAGGGCATTATTGCGTTATATTTGATTTAATGGGGCCATAGCATACTTGAATGGCAAATTGGGTAAGGACATTTACTAAATTATATATGGCTTGAAATGTTCACTTAAGATTCGACTTGTATAACTAGATAAGGATTTTATCAAGTTATTCTGGCTGCATGAGGCCACTTAATATTTATTTGCATATGAGTCATACACTGTTATCAAGTTCTGTCTTACTTAGGTTTTTTACGTGACGTCTTTGCATTTCAATTTGGGATACTGGCCGTTACTACCCATGCGCAGAAGGTGTGTTATCGATACGCGCGTACTATACGGCCTTAGTTACTATTATTGTACAATGGACGCCTGGCCGTCAAAATAGAGAGACGTACAGCTCAATGACGTCAGTGAAAACCTCTATAGACACTTAAAACTTAACCTGAGTATCTGAAATGGGCACGTTTCAAGTCCAATCTGTCTTGATGGCTCCTTATAAAACTTGATTAACGTATCTGGCATGTGAATTTATCGTGCTTAAAATGTGAAATTAAACCTGATTGGCCTACCATATATATATATATATATAGGCCTATGACCTTTTACTAAGATCCGTCTGGCCTTGAATTGAATGCAGAGGTGTGCAGATTTGGTTTATATAGACCTGTATATGCTATTTTGCACCAAAAAGGCAAAGTCCTGAGCATGCGCCCCGTGGCTCAGTAAAATATGATCCCACGCGTTTAAGGGGCCACTTCACGTTTGACCCCTTGGCTACGAGCATGTACTTCAGGACGAATACACTCATGTGTATCACAAGCACAGGAGGGAGTTATTTTCTTTCATCCTTTAGATCAAACTATTTTGTAAAAATTGTATTAAGGTGGTAGGAGTTTAGGGTTGAGTGTACTGTCTTGCACACCAGAGGCCCCAGGATCAAAATACTTGGACATTTTATGGGTGTCTGGGGACTGAAATTTACTTGTTCAGCATAGCTGTTAACAGAGATGTTGGCCCGATGAATTTTAATTTGGTATCTGATTGTCCGTTTCAGGAAGTTGTTCGATTCAGGAAGTTGAGCTGTGCAGAGCAAGGAACCTCCATCCTTCCCAGCATTGGAAAGTGGATAAAGACTGGGGATACACTCCAGTTCGTGAGATGGGGATATTAAATGGCAGTCCGGGAACAGGATTGCGAGCGATTAGTACACGCCTGCCTCGTTCACCTCTGAGCACTAGTCGAAAAGGGAAGGCGAATCTCACCGGTGTTCATCCACACTAAATCCGGTATAGGGTCCTCGATGAGCCAGTTCGTTTTCTGACCCCCAAACGCTAAATTTAAGTAACGGCTAAGAACCACTAGCATAGCAAAAAAAGAATCCTGAAACTGAGGGAGATAAGGCGGTTTGCCAGGGGTAACAATTTTTGAAGGAGAACTACGTTTGATCATTGCATTCTAAAACCGGTCGGGTAAACATGAACGGATATCAATTCAAATGAACCCTTAAGTGAGGTCTGGTCCTTTATTTGACTAGCGTTGGTTCATTTCTGACCCACCAATGGTTATAAATAAACCGAAACTAGTGAAATATTTGGTCCTATTTGGTTGAAGTATACCTATTTGATCAGCTTGCTATTCAGTTCGGCAAGATTTTAGGGTGTAAGGCAATGGCAAAGTGACAGTTGTTTCTCTGCATTGGCGAAATACGTACGGGACTTTCGGCAACATTTATTATATCAGGGGCGTAGCGAAAGTGTCATCTTTGGAAGGGGGCAGATATCATGTTTTGCCGACAGATCTGGTGATGCATAAAAAAGAACACTTTAGGGCCCCGGTGAGGTCCAGGGGCAAACTCCCGGTGGAGGCTCAGGAGGCGAAGCCCCTGGAACCTCTGATGTTATCCTGGGTAAAAAATTAAGTCCCAGGATAGGTATACTTTGGTTCATGATACATTAATCAACGCAAAGATTCATAGTAATTTTAAAGTGTGAGGTTATTCCCCCCGTCATGCCACTATACTTCAGGAGCTGAACCTGACGTTCATAATTTGAACACTACGCGTTCAGCATTTGAACACTAGACTGTCAGGCGTTCAAATACGGTAAGTGTTCAGAGAGGTGTCCAATATTCCAAAACGAAGAAAAGTGTTTAGAATCTTAACACTAGCGTTCAAAATATGCTTCGAACGCTAGGATGCAGTACAGTGGCGTACCCAGGATTTCTCTCAATGGAGGCCATGCATGTGTCGTGTGATTTCCGGCTATGGGGGTGGGTATGATCGCAAATGGTGTAATATTTGAGTGTATTTCTGCCCTAATGAAGAACAAAAAAGTCTTGGTGACAAATATTTTACTACGTAAGCAGAAAACCAAAAGGCTTAGTGATTCCTTGCCATATGATATATTGTTACAAACATGAATTACCTACATGACAAGCATGAGATCCTTCACAGTTATCGTACTTAAGATACCTTGTTAATAAGGTCACCTTTTGAAATCTTTTGACCAAAATCAAAAATTGATTGCTCAGTTATAGAAATCGCACCTGAAATGTCGCATTCCAATGAGGAACATACACACAGTCATAACATATTTTCCACTAAAATATCAATAACTTGAGTTAGGAGCATCACAGGAGGGCGCCACAAAAAGGCCACTTAGGTCAAAAGGTCCAATGAGGTCAAAGTAGGTCATCGCGTGCGCTTCACATAGAAGAACACAACTTTCTATTATGCCATCCTCCTTTACCACTTGGTTATTGAGTTATCACACTACATACCTCACATTTCAATGCATTATATGCACACACACACACTCATGACTTTTCACTAAAATGTCAATAACTCGAGTTACGAACATCGTAGGAGGGTAGTATAATTGCCTTTTTGGTTTGTCTCAACAAGACAAATCCAGGCGTCATAAAAAGGCCAAAAATGTCAAAAGGTCAAATGAGGTCAACTGAGGTCAAAGTAGGTCATCACGTGCAATTCACACAGACGAACACAACTTTCCATTTTGCCATCCCCCTAAAATGTTTCGTTGGCTAGACATTAATAAAACATCACTTTCTGACCTTTTGACCCTTTCAGATTAATGCGGTTCATGTTACAATATTTCCACCTCCTTCCAATCTATCTTATCCTGAAATAATGACTCAATTTGAACGACGGCCACCGAGGTACAGCTAACAAATTTGCAGACGGCGACCAACTATGGGAAGGGGGAGGCGTGTGACACCCCAACATCCCGCTCGCCACGGCCCTGTATTCTAGATTTGATTTACAGCGTAAGAAAATATGTCGATGATGTAAGAAAAACTGAGCAAATTATTAAGAATTTTCAGCAGCAAGATTTAGGAAATGTAAAGAACCTTGCTTTTAGTAAAAAAATATTTTCACAAAAAAGACTTGCAGTGTACAACAGTCTAAATTTCAAAAGTATGATACAAAGCTAAACACATTTTTCATAATGTTTCAATTCCCATCTTCACAAGATATGCGTGTGCCTAAAAAGACACTGTTACAGACCATTTGGCAATTTTTGAATGTTAACTCTCAATAATGGTGATGTCACTCTAGTAATTCTCTGACAACAAGTCTTTCTTTTTCTTTTTCCATAACCAGTGCATCCTGTGCTAAATCGTGATCGTTGTCGTCTCTGCTTAGAGGTATATCATGTGACGTCACGCGATTTGGATTGCCCGGCACCATCGAGCTCCGCATACGCGCAGTTTTTATATTTCCAGTATGACAAGTGCTCGATATGACCACACTGAAAACAAAAGTAGATCAGAACTCTATCCCAAACTCTTTTGTCATTGCTCTTTGAAAATGGCTTGATAGATACTAGTGTAGCACAGTGGACGCTTGAAGGACAAAATGTCCAACAAGACGTGCGACCACGTGACGTCGATGAAACATATCAGTAGCGTGACTGGACTATACAAGCCCTTTTCTTGCAACATGTTAACCAAAAATAGTTATTTATTAAAGGTCATACAACAGCCATTTGAATTTAAAAGGAAACGGCAGCCAAAAAATCTGAATTGTAGGCCTACAAGTAGTACATGACAAATTATTGTACAATCAACTATTTCAAATCAAAATGAATAAATTTCTACAGTGTATTCATCAGTAACAGAAAAAGCCATTAAGCCTGATAAACAGGGTTGGCAGGTTTTATCAGGCGGTTTCTAAACTCGGTAAAAACCAGGTTTTTACCGGTTTTTACCTGAAGGTTTTTGCCACCTATAAGTAGGAAAAACTGTGAAAACGTGAAATTACATGAATGTCTTACAAAAATCATGTGGGACTTGTGGAAGAGCATAAAAACTACAATAAAATGACTTTTTAGGGTAAGGGGTAGGGCTAATCTAAAGTGCAGCCATGCTTTATATAACTGTATGTGTTTGCTAATTAGAGTGCTGTTGATCAAACAGTAACTGTGTGCTTACATCAACCATCTTTATTTTCTGCTTTCTGCCTTTGCATAATTTTAAAATCGAGAGAATCGACAAGTATTAAACTGTTGGTAACTCCGTAGTAGGCTATGCTTTGTCATCTTATATATGTCATTTTTTTAAGTTTTGTTACATGGACGGTTCTTCAGCCTTTATAATGCATCACATTACAAAACTTGGAATGACCTTGTAATAATTGGACCATGTGTGCATCAAGGCGGACAGTTGGGCTGTGTGTACGGCTCAATTCAGTGGACATTTAAATGGGCCCATGTGGTTTATTCAGTTTGAAGTAGTTTCCTTTGAGCCACCTGCAAAAAAATTCACCTCTATAGACTGTAGTTGTGAAAAAAGTGTCGGAGCATACAGTAGGCATAAATAACTTAGGAGGGGTGGGAAGGCCAATAATAGTTTGGGGCAACAGACAATGAATACTATAGGAAAAGAGATAGTGACAAAAAAGTGCAAAATGAAAAATACTCATTGCCAACATGAAGTAGAATAAGGTCGTGATAAAATAGTTTAAGATGAAGCAATGAAAATATCTTCATATTGAACTACATATGCCTGTCATGACCAGTATTATGCCTACTATGGACCCTACATATAACAGGCATGTAATAATAGTTCTCAAGACGAGAGCGGGTTTCACAGGTATTTACCAGTTTCTTTCCCGGTGCTTACCTGGTTTTCACCAGGTTTTCACCTATTTTAGAGGAAAAACAGGTTTTTCCAGGGTAAATGCCAACCCTGCTAATAAATGAGACTTTTTTACAACCCCATATATATATACATATATTCTTGTAATTCTGGATGGGTAAACTTTAGGTTCTTTAATAGTATTTACCACCATTTAATTTTAATACATTTGGGATCCTCTTCGCTTTCGGCTTCCACAGCTTCGTAATCAAGGGTAAACGTTTGCTGTTATTAAGCTAGAAAAATAGCATTACTTACGCCTTTATTACAGCGTTTTGACTGTTAACGAGGATAATTTACGTTACCATTTTAACCGAATAAATCCTTCTAAAGCTGTTGGGCCTGATAACGTTTCTCCACGTGTTCTTAAAAATTGTTCTTGCCAATTAGCTTTTATTTTCACACGCAAATTTAATTTGTGTTTTAGTAATCATACTATACCATTCATCTGGAAACATTCTTGTATTATTCCTGTTCCGAAAAAGCCAATGGATTCTTGTCTGAATGATTTGCGGCCAGTGGCTCTAACCTCTGTTGCTATGAAGGTATGCGAACGTTTCGTTTCGAATGCACTGAAAGGATTAGTTTCGGATAAATTAGACCCCTTACAGTTTGCCTAAACAAAAGGCCGTAACACAGAGGATGCATTGCTGTTTTCACTCGATAAATTGTACTCCCTTTTAGAATGTTCCAAATTTGGTAATATTTCTGCACGCATCCTGTAGTTTGACTTTTCATCAGCTTTTAATACTATTCAACCATATCTATTGGCAGAAAAATTGTTGAAGCTAGGAACAGTCCCAAATTATTTTCTCAGGTGTATATTAAGTTATCTCACCAATCGGTCTCAATATGTCATATTAACTAGCAATGTAAGCTCCGATGTAATCGTTTCTAATACTGGTGTTCCTCGGGGTACTGTTCTCGCTCCTTTCCTTTTTACCGTTTACACATCTGATATTTGCTCTTCTCATGTAAGTTGCCCTCTCATTAAATTTGCTGATAACACTGCCCTTATTGGCCTCATTTCACGTGATGATGACAGGATTTATCTTGATCAACTAAATAAGTTTGTTAATTACTGCGATGAAAACTATTTGGAAGTAAATGTCAAGAAAACGATGGTTATGGATTTTTGAACTAGACACAAAGTTTTGCCAGACCCCGTTGTAAGGATGGTATGGTAGAAAGAGTTTCTGATTATAAGTATCTAGGGGTTGTTATGGGCCATAAGTTGAACTGGAGTGAACACATTGCTTACTAAGAAACTCGGCTTAAGCCTAGATTGTATTGTCTACGTAAACTTAACTCTTTTAAAGTAAGCCATGAAATCCTTGCCACCTTTTTCAATTCTATTATTTGCAGCGTATGGACCTATTGTCTTCTGTATTGGGCAGGAAATGCGTGTAAAACCCCGCATGAAAGTTATAGATGACATCAGTACGCGGGTGGGTCGGGTACTAGGGAACTCGTACACTTAAAAGCACCACCAAGGTAGGATGAGCTACCAAAGGAATTTGGTACATCGGAGGCGGTGACACAGTATCTGACATACCAAATAAAATGCTTATCATTGCATCAAAGCAAAATAAATCCACAGGAATTTATGATGACTGAGATGAATTGTTGACAACTGGTGAATGGCTACTTTTATATATCTAGCTTGTTGAAAAATTTATGGCCGCTGTGCATGAACTTGCACAATTTCTTTAATTTCAATGAATATTAGTAAATCATAAAAATAAAAAATAAACATGGCAACCCATGGAGTTGCAACTCTCATCCCTCCCAGTTTTAAGTTCTTCGGACATACGGCTAAGGATGAGTTTGCGACACACGTTATCACAAATTTGACCTTTAATCTACATTTTGAGCTCTAACCCCACGCTCAGCAAAGACGTTCACGACACACGTTTTATAACCACAGGAAAAGTTTACCTTTTACGTACGTTTGACTCCTTGACCACAGTCAGGCAATTACAACCAAAATTCCACTAATTTAAATATCTCATCAGTCGTAGTATTTCATTTGGTTTTATAACTTTTTCTAGCATAAGAATGGGGAAATTATGGTAAAAAGTGATTTTGGCAAATTTGGCTTTTGACCTATCACGCCATCAGTTCCGCATACACATATTTTATGGTCAAGTTTGAACTTTATCGCATTTAAGGATAAGGACTACTTATGACTTGGAACCTGTACCCTTACTCATGAACTAGTATCCGTATCTGTAGCGGTACTCAGTTGATCTGGTGTCCGAACCCCTACTCATGGTCATGTGCTTACATTACAACACAGCTAATGGGTAATAAGTGTTATAAGACTGCACATGAGGTTGGTACTAAGGGATACTGTTTTTGAAAGACGGTGATAGAACATTGCAACTAGAATCTGCAGAGGTCACCTCAGTGTTGCCTAGTATTCACTACCTGGTCTCGAAAATAATCTAAGGGTGGGACTCGGTAACTGTGTCCACCCTTTTTGAGTTGATCTATGTTATATTTGAACTTGTAGTTCGCCCAGATGGTGCAATATGAAACCTATTCAAGATCATTTAATAAATAATAATAACCAGAAAGCCTAAAGACTAAGTGATTCCTTGCCAAAAGGGAATGCTTTGTTACACAGATATTCATCCCTCAAATTTATACTTCTTGACTAAATAATTTTTAAAATGTATTCACAATTTGACCTTTGCTGACCTCACATGACCTATGAACCCCACCAAAACTTAAATGACGAAAAAGAATAGAATAAAAAGGATTAGAAGAGATTTGTCCGTGCTTCCTCCCTTGTAATGTCATGTTTACAAAGTTTAGTTTTTGACTCTGGTGACCTCCACCAAAAAAAGCATTCATCCTCTCAACATGAAAAATCTATATACTAAGAATGAATAGCTTCTGATGTTTTCCATCTTCATATATCATGTTAATAAGGTTTTAAGTTTTTGGCCTCTGGTGACCTCAGATGACCTCTGACCTCAACCAAAAGCAATCAGGCTCTTCCTCTCAACATGAGAAGTCTATATACCAAATACAGTATGAAATGTGTCTGTCATTGCTACCTTGAACCTCTGGTGACCTTAGATGATCTTTGAACTCCAACAAAAACAATAAGCATTCTTCCCCCCAACAGCCCAACATAACAAATCTATATAACACATATGAAAACTGTCGGTCATTGCGATCTTGAAATATCGTGTTAACAAGGTTTTTAGTTTTTGACCTCTGGTGATCTCAAAAGACCTTTGGGCTGCACCAAAAAACAATAAGGTTTTGCTTCTCAACCTGAAAATCCACATACCAAATATGAAGAGTGTCTGTCATTGCTATCTCGAGATATCGTATTTACAAGCCATTTTTGAGGTTTTCGCAGTTAACAATCAGGTGACCTCAGCTGACCTTTGACCTCCACCAGAAACAATAGGGTTCTTCCTCTTAACATGGCAAATCTATATACCATATATGAAAAGTGTCGATCATTCCTATCCTGAGATATCGTGTTTACAAGCCATTTACAAGGTTTTCGCGGTTTAACCTGCAGTGACCTCAAATGACCTTTGATCTCCACCGAAAACAATAGGGTTCTTCCTCTAAACATGACAAATCTTTATACCAAATATGGAAACTGTCGGTTACTGCGATCTTGAGATATCGCATTTGGAAGCCATTTACGAAGTTTTCAAAATTTAACCTCCAGTGACTTCAAATGACCTTTGACCACCACCAAAAACAATAGGGTGCTTTCCCTCAACATGACAATTCTACATACCAAATATGAAAAGTGTCGGTCATTGCTATCTCGAGATATTGTGTTTAGAAGCCATTTACCAGTTTTTCGAAGTTCAACCTCCGGTGATTTCAATTGCCCTTTGACCTCCACCAGAAACAATACGGTTCTTCCTCTAAACATGACGAATCTATATACCAAATAGGAAAAGTGTCGGTCATTGCTATCTAGAGATATCGTGTTTACAAGCCATTTACGAGGTTTTCGAAGTTTAACCTCCGGTGACTTCAATTGACCTTTGACCTCCACCAGAAATAATGGGGCTATTCCTCTCAGCATGAAAAATCTATACAAATATGAAAAGTGTCGGTCATTCCTATTTCAAGATATCGTGTTTACAAGGTTGTCGGTTTTTGACCTCTGGTGACCTCAGATGACCTCAGATGACCTCAGATGACCTCAGATGACCTTTGACCTTCACAAAAACAATATGGTTCTTTCTCTCAACATGACAAATCTATATACCAAATATGGAAATAGTTACAAGCTAGGCGTTACATACACACACATACACACATACAGGTTTTTTTTTCCTATCAAGGAAAGGACCTCATTGTTCTTTCCTATGTGTTTGCTTCCTTAACCCTAACCTTAACAATAGACTGTCTATTGTTCGACACCTGAGGATCTCCGATATCTATTGTTCTGACACATGAGTACCTCATCTTAAATGGAAAATGTCCTCACCTTGTCTGAAATGTTGGGTCCATACATATTCAAAAACACACACGACATCACCATCGCATAGATTCCTTGCCTGCCTTAGGCAAGGAATCAATAAATGAAATTTATTAAGCGCACAATATTTACAGTTGTAATCAAAGGCCCCGTACAATGTAAAATTAGAAATAGGCCTAAAGACTAAAGATATAAGAGGAAAAAAAACATAAGAAAAAAAAGTAAAAAATGATTTCCGTCCCCATGTTGGACAGTCCAGCGGTGTCATTGTCAGTTGGTAATGCTTTTGCTTGGATGTAAAACGTAGCCCGCAGCAGAGATGCTCAAGTACATTTTAGAATTGGACAAGGCAGCCTAATTACACGCACATACTGGTTGAGTTTGTCAATTTAATATTTACAGATGTGCATAGACATTTTGATGGAAGGCAATGGGTGCCTGAAAAAAGTTATCCTTTTTTTTTTGGAGTCACTGATGGAGCATTAATTATTTAAGGACCCTGAAAGCTAAAGAGAATGAACGGAGCGTATGTATGTGTTTTTTTTCTCTTGGTAATTACAAAATTGTCTCTCAAATGTTGCAATACTTGTTGTAGAAACCTCGATTGATATCCACGACTCTGTTTATGAAGGTATCCATGTGTAAACTTGGATCTTTATGGGCTACATTGTATATTGCTGTCCACCTGTAAGACGTTTATGTACAATAAGGAATTAGTCGGATACAGCTGCATCTCAACTGCTACAAATTTGAAGATTTAAGTTATATGACCTCTCAACAAGAGATAACTAAGCACAGTTGTTGGTAAGCACAGACTGCCAACCTTTGAACGTATGACACATCATGTTGTCCAGGAACCAGTTTTGTAGCTCGCCGTAGCGCATTCGATCACACGGTCATGTTTCACTATTTAATAAGGACCCCACTACTGGTTAACATACATGTGGAGGCATAAGTCTATAATTAGGTAGTTTAAATGCTGAGTGATGAAGATATATGAAAGATATTCTATGAAAAGCCATTGCAAAATCTGCTTCATTCACCTTTTCAATAAACGTCTGTTGTCCATGGAGAGTATGTTTAGTGTCAATTATTACTCTAATATGGTTTTTACTGGCTGGAAGCTCCATCACATTACTTCCATCATACAAATTATAATAACAACAATCCACTGGTCTTATTTGTTCAATTGTCATGTTCTTACACTCTGGATGAAAACTCAGTAGTCAGATGTAAGACTAACTCATACAAGGAATGAATATCACTTTGAAAGCTGTCACAATTATCCATTTTTGCTGTTTCATGGTTAACTTTAGAGTCATCTGCAAACAGATAAGGACTACTGGTTTTGTGTAATGACTGTGGAAGAAAATTTCTACAAATGACGAAAACAATTGGGCCGAGAACAGATTCGTAAGCTATATTGCTTGTGACCGGCTTCCAGCCTGAGATAGTAGGCTACTGTTAACTATGACTCTGTGTGTACGTCCAGACACAATAGACCCTATACATTGACGTTACGCAACGCCTATTTGGCGGCAAAACAGTGAAGCACATTGCATGCAAGACGTATACTTCGCACGGGCCCGTAAGACTACGCGCGATCCGACTGGTACATTAATCAGCTGTCTGCATGTGTTGGGTGTAATTTACAATGATACAAGCGTATATAATTGGGGGCGCACATTCTTTTATGTGACGACCACACACCTTGTTTCGTCTAGATCTATGTTCACTCTATACCATGAATTGATTGTAAACCTAATCGTACAGTAAAGGTGAAGTGCTAACTATATAGTCACATATTATACTTTCCATTATATTACAAGCAATGCAGTTTCAGCAAATATTCCTTTTCCTTTTTGTTCGAAGCTGATATACATGCACATTTCCAGATATGTTATAATTTACTGTTTTAAATAGGTTTATTAAATATAACACTTAAAGAGAGGATAATAATATCACTAAGCTCCTTTAATACTCTAGTGTGTATAGAATCAGACCCAGGAGATTTCATTATCCTCATTTTGTTCAACTCCTTTTTGAAAATTTCTTCATTTATTATCACTGAATTTAACCAAGGAACTCTTCACGATGACAAAAAATATCCGGAAAGTTAAAACCCTTTCTTTTGTACAAACTGATGCAAAAACATTTTTAAGCACCTTTGTCTTTAGGTTTTCACTTGTAGTCAAACTACTCTTTAGATCGTCTTTGTAAGGATTTGAGATTGGAGATTAAACACTGATTTGTCACATAAACCAACTTTACAGTTTAAAGGCTACATTAAAAGTCTCAACAGTTTAATGGCACTTTTTGGAATTGTTTGCTTGCTGTGGTCTGAAGTGTTCAGGGCAAACTAGGAAGGCGAATGTAGCTCAGAAGAGGACCGTTTTGAAATCCTACTAAGACGAGAGAGGCGAATGCTGGCTAAACTTGCAGTCAAAGGCGATGATCGCAGTCGATGAACAAAACGCCTTCCTGGACAGAACCCAAGGAGTGGTTGCCGGTAGCCACTACTTGTCACGAAAAAGAGAATTGGGTTTAAGGAGGCGGGCAAAAACATACACACTGAGCGAAGAGTGTTCAACTCGTAGATAAACCCGGAAGTTAAGCCGGTAAACCAGACAAGATAATTGGGTAACCAGGAGAGGAAAAAAATCACCACGATGACAAGAACTATCCCGCCGAGCTTTTTTCTTGATCTGGTAGCTCTGGTGGCAGAAAGTGAATCATTCCTCCCTAGAAAAGAGGGCGCTCTACATAGTTTAGTTGCCATCATGGAGTAAAAGATAGCTATGATGATAAGAGGCAAAAGGTAGAAAAAGACAAATCTCACAATATGGAAAATTAGGTGATGTTCGGATCGTGAATAACTATCGACGGAATGCCTGTCAATGAACCAACAATCATCTGAATAACTCTTACAATCCAAAGCCGGAAACAAAGCCGCGGCTGCTGCCACGAACCACGTGACTCCACAACTAACCGGGATAAGCCACTTCAGTTGATTCCTATCGTCCTGTCTGATATGAAGAGGGCGCATAACAGCGCGGTAACGCAAGTAGGAGAGTGCGGTCATTGACATTGTAGAGACTTCCTGTGACGTGTAATTTATCATGATTGAGATGTAACAGAATGTCATCCCAAAAGGTCGCAGAACATAAAATTGTTCATAAAACTTGATAGGAACGAACAGGATCACAAACAAAAAATCCGAAAATGCTAAATTAGTGATGAAAGCATTGTTGATTGTACGCAAGTTTTTCTTCATCACGAATAAAAGGACGAGCATACCATTTCCGAAGACTCCCAGAATAAGGAAGATGCTATAAAAGACGAGGAGAAGTACATTTGGTGGAAAGATAAAAGTTCCACAGGATGGATTTGGAGAAGATGAATTGATCTCAGGAGATGTACGTGTTGTTAAATTCATTACCAGAGTGACTGAAAATATATCTGTGTTGTATTCCATCGTTGGATTGAAAACGAATAATAATTCGTTCTTTGGTATAAGACAATGCGGTCCCTCCTCAGGTGTTGTCCTTCTTTGACGGATGAACCTTTTGCAGTCCTTCGAAGTGAATGTGCTGTGAAGTGGAAAATAAAAACACATAAAAGCAAATTAGTTTAGGATAATTTACCTTAAAACTTGAAAAAAGGGATTTAAGCAAAAATTTAATTTTTACATAAAAAAGAAGAAAAAAATCTACGCGATTCGGACATATAGTACTCGATATATCAGCAAATATTATTAGAGAAGTTATTACATTTGTGGCCCAAAGCGAGTCTGAGGCAAGCAGGGGTTATATAACTTCCTCACGTTGATGAGAAATGTCTTGTCTCCTGTGTTTTTTTTCAGTCTGTTATGCTGAAATTGAAGTTAAATAGGGATAGGAGCTCCCTACGGGGATATTAAAGTTTGTAAACTTCCCATGCCTCTCATGCATTCACATTCCAATAACATGGGATTATGGAGGAAATTGGTTTTAAAGATTAAAGAAAAACAAAACATTGCTCACCAATCTAGGGTTATGACGTCATGTGTGCTTGCTTCAAATTTTCTTTGTGTTTAGAATGTAATAGATTTCACTACTATTATCTTGAGAACCACACATCGGATTTTTATGATTTTAAATTGACCCGAATGCTTAAAATAAGTACCCCTTTAACCTATTGAAAGTTGATTCAAGCTTAGTTTTTTAGCTTTACAATTTTCACTTCAGTTATAATATCATTAATTTGAACAAAAGTTTGCATGAACAGCTTGCAACAGCGTAGAATGTACAACCATCGAGGGGGGGGGGGTATTTTTAAATTGTGGTTCGAGTATATTCAAACCATAAAGTCATAACTGGCAGGCTACGAATGTTGCTCAAAGTATTAGATTTCTACATAAAAAAAAATTATTAATGCCCGCATCTAACTTTAGGAATACACCTAGTTTGTGCTTGAAAAGCTCACTGACGTTTTCGTACTAATAATGTTCATCAGCGATACAACGTAGACTGTGAGAATTGAGCGCGAAGCGCCCCAAAATTTGGGGGCATACTTCATTGCCCAAAGGAAAAACTACTTGCAGGCTCAGCCAGGAGTAGTGCTTGGTTATGCCGACATGGGGGGCCAAGCGCCTTGACTGGGGGCCAGCTACTCCACGCCCCGACAAGTGGATTGGGTTACGGAAAGGATGCCGAACTCAATATAAGGCGCGGGTTAAATAGGGAGTTACATTGAAAAAGGTTTCATAGTTTGTTTTCATTAAGAACAGTTGGAAAGGTTTCGAATTTTTTAATATGGTTGCCTTACTTTACAGCAAACCAAGAAATTTGATGGGTCGTCGGGGATTACACTCTTCATTCTACCCATTAACGCTCCCCGACGAAACTGATAAAATAGTTTTTCTTACAAAATATGTTTGCCACATTGATGCTGAAGAAAAAATCTTCCAAAAGGTAGAAAAGAGAGGTTAGAATTTCGCAACGATGCATTTCCGTGTTTCTCTAGAATCACGGCTACACGCATCAACAATATTTGTGGAACCTTTAACGTTAAATAAAATACTTCAATATGTTTGAAATGTCGGATGTAACCGCTAGACAGAACTGAAGACGAAAGCGAGCGTAGCGCGTGAATTCTTTTCGAAGTTATAGAAAGAATTGTTACAGAACGTACTGCCTACGGACCTGATAAAGAGCCATGTGGAATACTTTCTGAGCA
>WURT03017119.1:0-13779 GCA_009936505.3 Holothuria glaberrima | reverse complement strand
ATATGAGGGGATGTTGCTTTTAGAAATTTGCTTGCTATTGCTATAGTTGAGAATAAGCCAGTAAAAGAAGTAACATTTTGTAGCATCAAATATGACTTATCATATAAAATCTACCTTTGCGGTGGTAGTCCTGGCTTACCATTTTGTACCTTTGAGTATAGGAAAAAAAAAACATTTAGTGTCACTGCGGAAGTTGGCTTAATATCCTCTTCTTGAACTACAGTTCCAACATAAATTTATTAAAACATTTAAATCAGATTGTCTTTTGTTAGCTCGTTCAGGGTTAAGTATGACTTTTCAGCTTTGGAGGGTCGATTTTGGGTTTTTCCGGGAATACTATCCGTGACTTTCCTACATAAACAATCACAGTAGAACATATCAATAGTTATCCTATGCCTTTAGATAAACAGACCATTAAGGAGGAAATAGTATCGACTTTCCTTGCTTCTACATAGAGATTGTTCTAAGCTTTTCAAACATGTTTGCAAATATCTGGAAAAGGGACCCTTGCCGTGACTCGAGTAATAATGGTAACGTTGTCTGTTAGAACAAGTAAACCTAGACAGCTGAGTCTTGAAATATACGAGATCAAGCTAGGTCTCAAAACCGGATCTCCGACAAGGTAAGAGAATTACAAACATGATTTAAAGTCCTATTCAGAGCAATTCCTCTTAATTTTTTTCGAATTTAAGAAATTTTTACCGTCGATTAATCACCGGACGATTATTTAACAACACTTTTTATCATGGAGTGTCTCAGTGTTGTTATGCATGTTGGTGTGGTAGGGGCAATGAACATATTTGTTTTTAGTAGCGAAAATAAGCTAGAAGTAAAAGCACTCGGATAATCGAATCATTACGTTATTAAATACACTCAAAAGAAAGGAAAAATTGGGACATGTCTACCGATAATCCATTGTTCCATCGGAGTAAATAGCTGGCTTATAACACCAGCTTAAAATATAATGAAGGATGCAAGTTATCAACGAGTCGTTTTTCCAAATTTTTGTTTGACAATTTACCCCGTATCCCTTCGGAATAACGCAAAGTTATCTGTTGTCAAGACCAAACGCTTGTCTGTAGATTTACGAGCTTCGTGTAGTTTTACTTTGATTGAGATAGACTGGATGTCCAATATGACTAGAAGGCAATGTCAGTATACGTTCTGTACTTTAAAACGTGTGTCTAACCCCCTCAGGTGTTAAAAGTCTTTTAAGGAAATCAAGGTATAAAAAGACAAAGAGCAAAAGACCAATGGTTTTATCGATTTGACTGAAAGTAAGAAGACTTTTGCATATTAGGGGCGGTGGTCTTGTCATACACGACTGTCCTGTGAGGCAACTGAATATTCTCAGCCTGACAGTATCATTAGTAAGTGAGAGTCATTGCACTCAAAAGACACTGTGCCTGTTTCTATCTCTAAACAAGAGTAACTTGCTGTTAAAATTTAAAGTTTAACGACTTAATACAATTTTCTTCATGCTATAATACGGTCGGACTGCCATGTAAAAAAATCTTTTGTTAGCCCTTATTTAAATTTTTCTTTGAAAGGAAAATACCCTGTTTATTACATTGCATCAACTGTCACAGACGGAAAAAAGCTCCGAGACTGTTGATACATTTTGTCTTACTGATAAAAAATATCTGGAAAAAGCTATGCTTCCCAAAAATATTACACATTTCAAAAGTTTTAAATAATACATCTTTAAGAAATTTGACAGTTTGGATATACAAATTATTTATGATTCACATAGCAGTGAAGTTTTGTGTGAAGAGTTATCTCAGAAGCTAGCTTACATACAAATGCCAATTATTCTATAAACATGAACATAGAGATCAATTGTATACAAATGTTCAGCACCGAAAAGCATAATTTAATTTTGAGTTATATCAAAACAGAAACCATTTTCCGGAAAACGTTTTAATCGATATAAATTTCTCTGTCAGTTTTTGTAATTCTCTTGACCTGTTATTCATCACTTGGGGCATAATGAGTCATATCCACCGATGACTATCAATTAACAAATGGCCGAAGACATTGAGACAGTTACCTGTTGAATGCATCTAACACAGAACTACTATCCATAAGACTTGCAATCACTGTTACCCAAACTTTGTCAGTTTGGAAGACGAAATATTTACACATAATTACGTTCCCAATAATGCCTTAAGCGTTTTATTGATTCATTAACAAATGTGTAGAATATTCCAGAGAAACGTCACCATATCTTACCAAAAAAGGGTAAAAGAAATTAAGAATCCTCTTAATTTCTTAATCTTGTATATTAAATAATCAAGATGGGTACAGGCGCCAGTCTGTAACAGCTGCAAAAGTGGTGTCAACTCATGAGAGGAAACCGAAGCCAATTTCATAGCTAAGGTAAAGAAGGTGCCTTAGGGAAATAGACAGATAGGTTTTCGCTGTTTTGAACAACTTTCCATGGGGTACTGCTCTCAAACGAATATATTAATTGCTTAAATATTACTCTCTCGCTGATTAAATTACTGAGAGTTTAATTTACCATGGTGAAGGGGGAAATCAACTCATAAAATTACAAACTGAGCCGTAAAACTTCATCTAACTAGCTAACTAACTAACTAACTAATTAACTAACTAACGAATTAACTAAGTCATAAAATTACAGAGCACTCACAAAACAAACAGAGCCCTGTTTTGTAGCATTGGTAACGGGAAATAAGGTGTTTGACTAGATTCAAAGTTCGAGAAGTTGTGATACACATTTTTAAATGGAGCAAACAATGACACGAATCAATGAAATTTTCCGTCTTTGTCTTCATTTGACTCAAAATTGTTTGAAGTGAAAAGAACACGCTTTTGAACTCAAACCCACGCCTTCAATCAGAAATTAAATTTTGTCATATATTATACCATTTTAAATAATGTTGAGGGTGTTGACAAGATAATGTGATGATGATGTTGATCATAATGATGATGGTGATGACTATGATGATGATATCATTACTTGCTTTTTGTTTGCAGTCAGCGGTACAGGCTACCTGTTGCACTCTAACAGCCATGTCAATTGACCGATACTATCTTATTGTACATGCCGTTAAATCTCGTCAAACAAGAACAACCAGAAAAGCCGTCATTATTAATGTAGTTATATGGATCGGTAAGTTCCTATTTCTGTTACCTTTCATACCACTTGTAACGCAGCGCTACCCTGAACTACGATACGTACCCGAATATCCACTCATCTGAGGCCATGGCGGCATTTGGAGTCATAAGTTGAATAATACACTTCAATGTTTTCAAAGCTAAGGCAGGCTATTAATAAAGGGAACCTACGGCGTATTCATGCAAATGAACTCTTACTTCGAATCATTTATTTCCTAAAAACAAACTGCCTTCCTGAAAAGACAAGTTGGCGTCAGGCCCATATTCCACCATGTGGCACATATGGTTTCACCAAACTTAAAAGGTACAATCAGTCCCCTCAACCTTATTGTTAAACATCAGCTGGAGCTGACAAAGCCGAATATTCGGTAAACTAGAGCGTCTTCTACAAATGAACAATTATCTTCACTGTATTGCTTTTCAAACTTGTGTTTCATTTTCTTTATTCGTTTTACTTTATTTTACTTGAATACAGAGTATTTTAAAGCAGATCTGCAGTACGGATGGTTTCTTAAATATAATGAGTATATAGTGAGAAATGAGATGCAATGCTAAGGCTCATCTTGGTACTGAACCAACAGCAAACATTATTTTACATCGGTAGTGGAGGCACTCATCGAACCTAACTTGACTTTTTCTTAGCAAATAACATGATTATACAATCCCGTTCAAATACAATGAGAATTGGTTAACTTTGTACAAAAGGGAACATAATCGATACGATTATAGTCCATGGACTTAACGATACTTTTCATAAAATTCACTATGCCAGCAAAAGTTTAACGGCAACTTCAGTCGAATATTTACCTGCATGCATTTTTGCAAAATACGTCTTCTGTCCAAACTCCAATTAAGTGGCTTAGAAACAAGAAAATTGTATAGAAAACCTTATTTACCGTAAAACTACCTTACGTAGACCAATAAGTAGTCACAATCAAGGACGTAGGAAGCAGGGGGGCTGGAGGCAATAGCTCCCAGCGAAATTTGTGGGGCGGAAGTATGCTTCAGCCCAGCACTTTCCAAGGACGAAAAACCCTTATTTGTTTCTTTTGGTAGAAATGTCAAATATTTTGCAGTAATTTACCTTAACATTTGCCCCAAATTCCATCTAAGGACCCTCAAATTTCAAAACATTTTCTAAAGGGAACACTTATTTGTCTCTTCTGTAAGAAATGTCAAAAATTTGCAATTATTTACCATATTATTTGTCCAAAATATGCACCAAATTGCATCTAAGGACCCTCAAACATCAAAAAATTTTCCAAAGGGAACCCTTATTTGTCTCTTCTGTAAGAACTGTTAAATATTTACAGTAATTTACCTTAACAATTGTCAAAAATGATGTACCAAGTTGCATCTAAGAACCCTCAAATTTCCAAAAAAATTTTCTCAATCGCATTTTACTCTCTATCACGTACATGAAACAGTATGCAAATCAAGGACGTAGGCAGCGGGGGCTGGGGGCTGGCGCCCCCAGCAAAGTTTATGGAAGGCGTACTTTTGGAGGGCACCCCTCCCCTTAGACCCCTCCCATAGGACGGCGATCCGAAATAAGGTTCAGCCCCCAATCTCAAACAGCTTCCTATGCCTATTGTCACAATTGTTGTTTATTCTGTGATAATATATCCTTTTGCACAGCACCTTTTTACCGAATATCTTTTTTTTTTTGAGGGCTGAGCCGTGTTTGCCCAAAACAATTCCCCGATTCTCCCAAAAATTCTGCCCGAGAAACAGTTCTTTCTCGAACTTCCCGGTACGGAGTGCGGGGTGGGGGGCTTTCGCCTCACCTCCCGTCTTGTACGCCTATTGTGCTGAAGTTGCTTCAATAAAACGAATGCAAATATTGATTTTCAGAGTTACACAAAGAGTAATATCAAAGTGATTTAAATTGCTTTGAGATCTTTGTTGCAAAGTTAGTGACTTATACCTGCCGTTTTATTTGGGTCTCTCCTGTACCCTAATTTTTCATGTATTTTTAGACATCAAGGTTTTTCAAACTCGGCTTGATGATATTCAACAAAGAATAGTTTGTTTTACAAGATATTCTGCCTCTCCAAGGCAAGCAAGATGTTAGAAAAACATTACAATGAAGGTGAAGCTACTAGATACTCCTCTTTCAGGAATCGTCATGCTCAGTATCATCTGAAGTGTAGTTGTCGCAATTATCTGTGACAGATCCATGATCTTTGGTACTCTACTAACAAATAATCCCATCGTCGAGTAGGTATCGAACTATCTGTGTGAGGGATTACTGACAACCTTAATTGCTTATGTTGAAGTGTATTCTACAAAGACTGAAATTTTACAACTGAAGTTTTCAATGTAGTCCTTTCAAGAAGGCAAAAAGAAACCTGTTGAAAGGTGTGTTACTAAAATTCTTATACTTCGTTGAGAAATCAGGTGTAAAGTAAATCATAACAACAAGGTTAGACGTATGATAGTGAAAAATAAAACAAAAATTAAGGGAGGTTCAATACTTTGAAACCAACTACATTAGCCTAAAGGACTATAAGGACTATATCTTAGATCTTCAAGAAACATATAGTTTCATCATTGTCTCTACAAGCGGATTCGTGCTTTTTTAAAGA
Source organism: Holothuria glaberrima (assembly GCA_009936505.3). Classification (NCBI taxonomy): domain Eukaryota; kingdom Metazoa; phylum Echinodermata; class Holothuroidea; order Aspidochirotida; family Holothuriidae; genus Holothuria; species Holothuria glaberrima. The sequence goes on along the minus strand of WURT03017119.1, from coordinate 8,050 downwards.
CATTCCCTCAATCGTGTAACCACTCCAATTCCATAATGCAGTGGAATTCATTGGATAATTTCCATACGCATATATTTTCAAGTGAATTCCCTAAAGACTTCATGGATAAGACGCTACAGAGTTATAGAAGCCATTTTTTCAAAGTGGGTATTTTGTAATTCAAGCTGTGTAGAACTGCAGATAAGACTTGTTTCAAAAACAGCTCTTTGATAAGCTCCCTTGTGAGCAACTAATATAAACCCTTTTGCATCACAAATGTAATAAACATTGTATTGAATTTCCAAAAACAAAATGTGGAAATATGCTTTTAAACATCTGGTCATGAATCTATCTAGCAACTAAAAAGTCCTAGATCAGCCAGATGCCCTCTGTGTGTGTCGTCATTTGTGTTCCTCCTTCTCTACACCTTCGAAGACGACCAGGATGAATTCGCACCGTCCACTGCCTCAAATAACTCCCTAGTCCACTAACTAAACGTTCTGTTCTTCCTTGATGCTTAAAGATACGTTGCAGAGGTCTGGACTTGGCATCAGCCATTTGAAGGTCAAAGTGTTAAATAGTGAGATGCGACACGTGCTTACGACGGTGAAGAACCTCTATTGATATTTTGTGGAAGGCTAGAACAGAAACACTTTTTCTATTTAATCTATTACTTGTACGTCTAATGAATAATGTAATGAATCATCTTCCAAGGCGAAAATATTTTGATTTTTTTCTCTTTGAAGGTTCCTTCGTGATCCACTTTCCTGTTTTCATCCTATCGAAGTTGGAGGAAGAGGGTTGTAAGATGTGGTTTAAAGGATTCAAATATTACTTTCTATTCTTAGTGCTCATTATGTACGTTATCCCATTATCGGTAATCACTGCTTGTTATGCCAATATCCTTGTGATAGTTTGGAGGAAGACATCAGCAGGTACCGAGAGTGCGCAAGCCCATGAAAGATCAATCCGACAGAAGAAAAAGACGACGCGAATGGTGTTTCTTGTGATCCTTGCATTTGCATTGTGCTGGCTTCCGATACATGCTTTTAACTTAACACAACAATTTCAAGAACCGACTGAGCACACTCCTTTCATCGTCATAATGAATGTATTTGCTCTGTGTCTTTCGTATGCAAACAGTTGTGTAAACCCTTTTATATATGCTTTTACAACGGCTACATTCAAAAAACATTTCAAGAAAGTTTTTAGTTTAAGATTAGCAGAGAGTGATACTTCCGCAGGAGCGAAAGATGACAGTGTTTCGGGTTACCGTAAAGTAGCAAAATATGATATGTCTTCAGTGACGTGTGATACTAAGGTGTAAACAAGTCTGGTCAAACACATCTTATTTGGCAATCTCGATATTGGCTAAGATCTGCCCGTACCGGTATCACTTCGAGGAGTTTGCGTGACGTATGTCTAACGAAAATGGTAAATGCCAGTGTGGCATGATTTGTTTCGCATGATAGGCTACATGAAAGTGCATAATCCAATCGGGAGTTGCCAATAGACGAGCGGCAACTCTCTTGGTTAAGTAAGGTGTCAATTCTAAATAGATAAGAGACTTGGTTGTCGTTTCGGCATGTGAGAACACCAGGAGAGAAAGATATTAACAGTAACACACCTCGTGGTTTATACAAACATTGTTCATGAAGAAGAGTACCCCGTGGAGAGGACTCTGCTTGCTCCACTCCTTAGCTTCCGAACCACCGTCCGCCAAAGCGAAGAGGCCTGCGTCCAATTTTAGACGCAAACTTCATTACTATCACATGAATTATTCATTTACTCTCTGATTATTCATACTATTGTTTTTGAGAGAGTGTGTGCACTCCTGTAGTCGTAAACTGAAAGGCATAGACAGAAACCTGAGAAGTCATATCGTTACTGTGTTGCATAACCACCTACTCAGTGGGTACTACTAGGGAGTGGGTATTACAATGACATACCATCTCTGTGGGTGGCATATGCTACCGCATGATGTAAGCGGGACAAGATGTTGCCCTCTTGTGAATATTCACTATTATATAACACCTTATTAATTTCTCTACATCTGATTGGAGGATTGGTCGTCACATGTCATGGGTTATTCCATAATAACCCACGCTCGTGGGTTAGTATATACTAACGGTTACGTCAGCCATAGAGGTACGTACAATCAAATTGTGACCAAAATCTATGATTTAGGAAGTTAGGTGTTATATAAAACAATGATGTTTTCCATTCGTGTCATAGTATCAATAATTTCATGAGTTGAAAGATTGAACGTTCTATTCAACTCGGCTTCTCCTCATTGAATAGATCATTCAATCTTTCAACTCATGAAATTATTCATACTATCGCACTCATAAACATTCAATATTTGTATTACATTCAACCAGTCTCGAGGCCACATATTTCTATGAATATCCAAAGGGATTTGTTCGGTGTTCACTTTGGCACTTTGGATATGACTAAACAAGGAATATGCCGTAAGTCTGCTACGTAGGCAAGAAGAAGAGCCACCAGTCGTGTTGGGATACAACTTCTTCGAAGTAGTGAAAGTATCGGGTGATTTTTCTATCACAAATGGATTGTTATTGAATGATGAGATCAAGTAAAAATTAGAGGAATAGGACCACGAGTTTGTATTTGTGTATGATACTCTTGATGTTTATAAACGAATGGCTGGACTGAACTGGAGTTCAATATAACCATCATCTTACTAACATATCAATCTCAAAAGATAAAGTCCATGTTTAGGCTTGACAGTTGAATTAGACAGTAAGGAACCTTCGAACACGTCTTTGCTTGCTTGGAATATTGAATAATTGTATACAAGGTCAGTGTTATAGTTACATTTAAAGGTTACTTCAGAAGAAAAAAAACCTTAAAAATGCACACTTTCACTAGGCCATTATCTTTTGAATTGTTTATCAAGTTGTTAATATTATTGTCAGTCAGTGTAGCGTACACTAGTCACTTCCCATGCTGTGTTCTTTTGCAACAGGAGAGTTAGTCTTCCATGCATAATGTTTTCCTAATTTAACTCTAGTATAAACAAGTCTAATTAATATAATTTGCATCATATGTGTGTAGGAAGCTGTTCAAGGGGAGGGGTCTAAGGAAAGGGGTGCTCCTCCATACTTCTGCCCCATAAATTTTACTGGGGCCAGTCCCCAGCCCCCGCTTCCTACGCCCTTGATTTGCATACTGTTTCATGCACGGTGATAGAGAGTAAAATGCGCTTGAGATGTCTATATAGATTTATCTGGAACATGCCGCTGTATTTCTAGTCAGCCTGTGGATTAGTGCTTTTCTACAAACGTGAATAATCAGAATCAAAAGTTTCAGATAGGGTAGGTGTTCCACAGATATACTGTTCGGATCAAATACGATGAAATTACTCTTAATACGTATTTCATGATTTTTCTCTCTGTTTAAGAACATTTGTAATCCTTCGTCTTTGTAATATTATCATCATATACCAAAAGGCAGGGTCGGCAGAGAAAAAATACGTCGGAATTAAATTAAAATAAAATGGTCCCGTATTAACTGTCCTACAAAATGGGAACATTTCAACGTGTTGGTCCTTTCATAAATAAAATAAATCACAGATTCGCTATGTCGGAAGTATGGATGCCAACTCTTATCTCATTTCAAATGTCAAATTCTTACCCAAAATTTCCAAACTCTCTCCCTATCCAACTCAAATTCTCTCTCAATTTGAAGAAACGGCACAAACGCAGATGCTATAGAAATAAAGTCACATAATTTATGTTAAACTGTTTTTGTATTTCTATACTATTAGATTCTACATCCCCTATCAGATGGGCATTTCAATGCTTGATAAGATTTTTACTGGTGTCAAGTTAGTTGGCCGTGAGGGAAGCCGGTGGAGAATCCCGATCTGGAGTCTTTGAAGTATATCGAATGTATTTTGTATCTTTCGTCATAATTGTTCTACTTGTATTTGATCTATCTATGATAACAAGTTGACCCTAATATTAAGACAATTAGTGGGTGTAAATTTCAAATAAACAGGTGCCCATGTATCATCAAAATGTGCATATTTTGGTATGGGAGTCTTTATAAGTGCAAGTTACGGGTCACTGTCACATACACAGTAAACGACGAAATATTACAGTCCAGAATGGAAAATGGAGAGGAGAATTGTACGCTGAAACACCCCAGTAGCGTAAACTTCTAAATGATGTCAATAAGAGAAGTACGGTGAAAGGAGATGGGAGATTTATTAGGTTAAGTTGATATGTTAAAATAAATTTAGGGTGACTGCTTTCTCCTATTAATTATCGAAAAAACGATTAAAAATGATATAGTAATGTACTTTCAGTGTTAGTATCATCCTTAAAATTTCTTGTAAAAGAAAACAGGTCATATTGCAAGGTAAATTTATAAATGATATCTTTGTTTCAATGTTATACAAACGATTTTTTTTTTGTAAAGCTGTAACTTTATGCATTGATTTCCAATAAAATGAGTGTGTTTAAGTGCCTGTGTATGTTTCCCCTCCTGAAGGGAGAGTGTTGTCCATCGCAAACGATATTTTAGATCACGTCTTTATACACTAAAACTAATTACTTAAATTATAAGGTTAATGAGTCATTTGGGATAACATTTTGACGGAATGATATCAAAACAAATGACTTACAAACGATGTTTGATAAGTTTATTTTATTGTGTATCAATGCCATTAGAATATACTCCAGTATACCCCTTGAACTGTTGAAGATTGTTGTAAAATGCAATGTCGTTGTGTATAGTGGTTAAATTTTTTCTTTCATATTATTATACCTAGATTAACAGTTATTTCAACATTCCGGCGAAATTGATGTAAATAGAATATTTTTTCGTGAAACTGTATTTGTGTCATGTGGACATTGCCTTTTTTCTTGTTTGGAATAGACAGTGACATAAACTATACTTTTCATCTTGATGTGATTTATTTCAAAATGAGATAGTCAGGTTACCGGAATTGCCAAGAAAAAGAGTATAAAGGGAGAGCTGTTCGAGTACGATGTCATTGACACACTTCTTGAGAACAACTTTTATCTTATTTTTCAAGTTAATTAGATATCATCTCAGACATAATGAAGAAAGTATAAATAAAGTATAAATAAAGAAAGTATTTCACTGATGATACGACCTTCAAGTTAAATAAATACCTACGTGAAATATTATCGAACTATCTTGTAGAGGAGCTAAGATTTTTATATCATTAAACACTTGTTTGCTTTCCAGTGTTTCATAATTTTGGTATGTTATTCTTTTAAGTTTCGTTAAACATAACTGAATTAATAACTTCTACTTACATTATCATTTACACTAATTTAATCTCCGGTGAAAAAAGAGAGAAGTCTCAGCCAGCACATGAAACATAAACTTAGCGAAATGCGTTTAAAATCTACTAGAGTTATGTTTAATACATGTAATGTTCAGAATCAAAACTCACATGTCGATGCAATCACTAGGCGATGCTTAGCACTTAAAGGTAGTATCAACTTAGTTTACAAGATGCACTAGTTCTCCTCAAGAGGAAGATGCCCTCATGAATTGTCTGATCCAGAAGTGCCAACTTTTTTTAAAACCGAGATCTATTTTGAGAGTTATCAGTATACCGAAATCTACCCGTATGGCATACTTTCTAAGCGGAGGCACTCCGGCCACTTAGTGCCAAGTGTAAAAAGAAAAACCTGGCCAAAATGGCTCCCGTAAAACCGGACGTGGCACTTCCCGGGTCTTCTTTGTTGCATTTTAGTGCACTTTATTTTAAGATATCATGTTTCCAAAGTATATCTTTCCACAAAATGATTAACTATAAAAATCACGGTTATATTGGCTAAATTCCTTTTCGTTGATTGGAACTCAGTTTCCGACCCGAAGATAGCAATTGCCAGCTTGAGGTTAGACACTCCATATGTACCAATTCAATCTACGTTGAAATATTGATGCTGACTGGTCAATGTCTTATTTCCAGACACGAATCGAACTACTATTTGTCTCAGCATCAAGGTACCAAAGTCGCCTAACATAACACAGAAATATTCGCCTTCAGAAAAAGGCAAAATTGAAGTTTTCTCCCCGAAATGGAACAATCACCAATATGATGGGGCAAAGGGCGAGTTTATGCAAATCTTTAAAGGGCTTATATTGTTTGTTCACAAAATTTATGATTTTTTTCATACCTGCTAAGATTTACTCAAGTCTTGATTTTAAATGGTCAGAGTAAGAGATTCTGTACATCTGACATATAACTGAAATGGCAATGGTAGGGTATTTAATAATTCAAATTATTTACTGAAAATTCGTGACCAGACACTTTTTCGTTATGTATATGATTATTTGCAACCCCTATCCACAAAAGCTTCAACTTTTCACATTTTCAGTAACTACAGGTAGTAATACACGAGTAATGGGACTAATTAGAAACACTATCATGAAATGATTTCCTTCAAACTCGCCACAAAATAATCGATATCAGCTCATATTATTCACCAGTAGGCTGCCATATCTTGGAGGGATAGGAACCTCTGTCACGTTCCTTAAATGGGCAACCCTTGCCATAACATTGGTGTACCACGCAGAGTAGAACTATTGTAACAACGGTTTACTTAAAGTGGGCATGATACTACCTAGAAAAAATTTGCCTAATGTTAGATTGGCGACAATAATGTATAAATGTTAACTCACAATCAGTTTTAATTGGTGCAATTTGGCACAATAGGATTTGGAAAATATATTCAACAATCCAATTTCCCAAAACATGCCACAGCTTGTCACCAACTATTTGACGCAACTTGCAGCACAAACACACATCTTTATAACAGGAGGACGTGCCTAACTGGAACTAACGTAACGCTGAGATATTGAAAGTTGTCTTATCAACTTTACGAAAAGGCTTACATTACAATTCCTGTACCACAAAGAGCACCAAGCGTGGACCGTGTTGGGGGCTTTCATCAGGGAGGTGTTGGGAAAAAGATCCAACGTTCCTTTGACTCTTTGAAGCAATGTTTGATTCCTAGGGTAATCTTGCTTTTCTCCTAAATATTCTTATCTCAATACCTAGGTCAACTAGGATCCTTGAAGCATTGTCAGTATGACAATGAGAAGAAACAACCTTATGTTGAATTCGTTGACGTTTCGTTGCCAGCCATAATGCAAAAGTGTGATATTTTAACTTTTCGTCGTTATTCGTCAAACTAAATATGATTTTATACCAAGTTAGCGAAGGATTTCTTCACAACGTACTGCTGCTATTCAAATATGTTTCGTAATGATGGCAAAAGTGCTAAAAACTGTGAGAAAATGAATAGGCTTGAACAATGTTTCCAGCAGCTGACCTATTAAAATCTTGGGGGCGCAATTGAGGTACATTATTCAAATGTTTGTTGCCAGTCGTTTTACTGAAAATCCTGAATAGAGTTGTTAATTGGTGGAAACAAACTTCTCTTAAAATCACGTATAAACAATAACCTTTGTCTGAGGATAATTTGGAAATGGAGGGAGGAAATCATCATAAAAGGGTGTAGTCCACATGGAGTTAACAATAGGGACAAAGAAACCTGTCTACCAAATGGTTGGACCTAAAAAAAATGATATCGTTTTGAAATAGGCCTACATATTGCCTGACAGATTTGCATCTAATTTCTAGCTGTTCAATATTTCTGCACGTGTTATAGCAAAAAACACTTTCGGGGCGCTGTATTAGACAGTTGTGTACTTTTGTGGACATTTATATATAATCATATGTAATTATAAGCGCGACTTTACTCTGTGTGCTGTTCTGTAAAAGTGTTATTGCGAATGCTCAGCAGCCAATGCCCACCGACGCAGCATTCACAATATGGCCACACGCGCTGCTCTAGGTAGCACACCACCAATTATTCCTCCATTGTCTTACACACTACTTTGGGTCCATTTCGTGGCCCCTGGACCCTTGTAGAAGTTTTCAATGGGCACAACCTACCCCTCAAAAGAAAGCTCAGGAGTAGGCCTTTCACAACTATTTCAAATTTGTGTATCATGACCGTTGAAATTTTGAGCTAGAAGGGCCTGTATAATAGAAGGG
>WURT03017098.1:0-16041 GCA_009936505.3 Holothuria glaberrima | reverse complement strand
ACAACTGCATGCTAACCGGCTCCCTTTTCATTTAACTTCACAGGACTCGACTGGCACAAATTAATGGAGGAAATTGACCACTGGGATTGGAGACCCAACAACGACCAGTTAAAACCAACTGGCTCTCACCTTCTGATAAGAGTCTGTCTATTATTTTATTTAAAATTTTCTCCAAAGATACACAGAACTTTTTCACAAGTTCGCATACCGTTATAAAGGCTAACCAAAATTTTTGGTGTGCCTTTTCAGCTACAGTGAGGCAGTGGCATAACCAGACTTTCTTTGTTAGGGGGGCAAGGCACTTCTCAAGGGGGGGCAACCAAAATACATGTTTCTCCTGACGCTTTGTATGCTATTACTGTGCTGAAGCCCATGCAGTGCAGCTTCCGACAGTACTGTATGTACAATTTGCATTGAACATTGTACATGACTATGGTATATGTTGATACTGCATGCATGCGCTTACGATATGCTTTGACCAATTACACCAGGGTGCCATTATTTCTTGCTATTGTTTTCAGTTAAGTTCGTACATGCCAACTAGCCGAATTGATTAATTGCCAAGCTGATCATATACATTTGTCAAAGTTTGTATATATTGTAAATTTATTTTTTTTTTTCTCCTAAAGAAAACTCTTCCTGTTTTTTCATTTTTAACATGTTGCTTGAATTTTTTTTTTTGGGGGGGGAGGGGAGGGGGGCAAGAACATGTTACAAAAAAATTCTGGCTGCCCCCCCCCCCCATGGCTATGCCACTGCAGTGAGGGAATATATACTGTACTGTACAAATGCTTCTACACATTTATAAGGGCCTCAATACAGTTTTTGCTTTGACAAAATTAGATTTATAATGTTGCAGTGCTTGTGTGACGAGTGAACACTGGAAGGAATATGTACTGTAAAAAATGTACTCTAGAGAGAAAGTATTGTAAATCTTTTATGGTCTTCAGCCTTTGCAGTTGCAACCAAGCCCAGTCAGTTCTATGTGAACATTTATCGTTTCATTTTGTTCAACTAGGAAATGACATCCCAACTGCTATAGTTGTATTTTAATCCTCAGTATAATTCCCTTTTCATAATATTTCATCACCTTCATTGTTTCCATTTTTTAGGTGTTTATGTGGGCGATGTGGGCCAGTACCTTCAGAGGAGGAATGTTTGTGTTGCCATGAAGTACAGGAAGTGAATGACAGACGTGCAGAACAGGAACAGATATGGTGCATCACCCAGCATGATGGATTTCGTCCCGTCTGTTTGAATGTTCATGTTCTGAGGGTGGCATACTTCCAGTAGCGCCAACAGTATGGACATAGAGAAGGTCATGCTGTCAATGAGTAAGTGCATGAGGATTTCAAACTTCAAAGGCTGGTTGGGTTATCCTTCCAAGCAGCCCATAAAATTTACTTCCCAGTATGAAGTCATCATTTTATGCACCATAAATAGGTCAGCTATTCAGAAAATTATCCCCCCACCTCCTAAGTAATTGGTGACAAAAGAGCAATATATATAATTGGTCTGGAAGACTGGGGAAATGTGACCATTTGAGATGCAAAAGGGACAACTGCCAATGCCTGATACCCCCCCCCCCCAAAAAAAAAAAGAGAACATTGGCTTTCACTGTTATTTGTTTACAAAGTTGTGGTGATATGCTTATTTGTGTAGAAAATTCTGTATTTGCTAATGATTAATTCACAAACAAATGTATCCATAATGGCACATGGGATGTGATGATGAGTGCTGAAAGATGACCTTGCACCTCTAGCAAAGTTAACAGCACACACAAAACCAACTGTAAAAGCTACTTTATCAGCCTGGGAAGTAGGTGATTTAGACAAATGTGCAGCTGGCAAGTAGCACACCTTGCCTGCACATGAATGGATCTTACATTGAGCTTAGTTAATGAAACCTTGAAAATCATGCCTCAATATAGTATGTGATTTGGACAGATGTGAAGCTGGCAAGTAGCACACATTGTCTGCACATGAATGAATCCTACATTGAGCTTAGTAAATGAAACCTTGAAAATCATGCCTCAGTATAGTATGATGTCCATAGAAAAAAGGAGCACACCTTATTGTTTTGTGCCATTTTAATTATTATTGTCGTAATTTGGAGGAGGTAGACAAATTTACAAATTTAAATCTTTTTTTTTCTTTTTTTTTTTCAGACAGTACTGCATACTGTATACTGCATACAGGCAATTTGTTCGATGGTGTTGGGGCTTTCTTGGAAGGCATGTTCGAGTGGTGCTGCCATCATGCGCTGTGACCCGTATCAGGGAGGAATTTCCTTCGCAAGAATTTGCAGGGTTTCAGTACCCTAATATAGGTTGATGTATTGTAATTAGAGTTTGCTTGTAATAAATTTGAAGAAATATAACAGCTCTTTTTACTGATTTTTTGCACTCTCAATCAGGGGCGGCACAACAGGGGGAAGGGAGGGTGACCACTCCCCTATACTTTGCAAGAAAAAAAGAAAAGAGAAGGAAAAGAAGAGGAAAAAGAAGAAAACAGAAGAAAAGAAAAGGAGCAACAGAATGAGAGAGAAAAAGAAGAGGAGGGGTGGTCTAGGCCTATATCTGATCCATATAATTAATCCAGAGCTTCCAGGAGGCCCTGTTCCGGTGTTTGCATCCTTTAGATAACCTTTAATAATGCACAAATGAAGGAAGGAAAATTTTCGTAATTCTTAATAGAATATTCTTTGGACTCCATAAACATATCTTTGCATAAAATCTCCCCGAATAGAAGGCATAAAGTATCCAAAGGGCAACGGGTGGGGGGGGGGGGAAGGGGGGCTTCAGGAGGTTTATTGACAACATACCCTTCTCGTAGACAACAAAGGTGTTTCCCTCCTCTTTCACTTAAAAGTTAGGATTCATTAAATTAGAAACATTTTCCAGCCATGTATGATCAGTTCCAAAAATATCCCAAAGACAGCTCCATTTTGCATCCAAGCAACTGTAAATTACTAAAAATTTCTCAAAAGGGAGGGGGACACCCCTTGCCTTTGACTTCTCCCCAGGACAGTGATCAATCTCCACATGCTTTTCCCCCAGTCAAAATACCCTTGTACTGCCCCTGCTTTCAATTAAGCATGTTGGTGTTGGCGAGATGTCAGAAACTTTAATGTGTATTTAGAAAATTCTAACTTCATATCACTCTTTTATCTGTTTTACGAAATGCCTTAAATAGTATGATCCCAACATCGTAACAATAGTGGTAGTGGCGATGCCAATCTGACCTCAACTCATATGTTGAAAGGGACAAGACAATGGAGGGGGGGGTGGGTAAATTTGAAATTGTCATGGGAATTTCTTTAAAAATTCATTGCACCAGGGCAATTCTAGGATTAAGCAGAAGCTCAAAAGAAAGAGTACTTACTTCAAAGGAAATAATAAGAAAAAACTAGTAAAGCTTACCATAATTTCAGTTTATGAACAGACATCTAAGCCCCAGAGACATGTCAGCCCCAAAGACAACTCCGCACTGGGACAATGCAGCCCGTTACACTAAATCTTGACATTTCCCAGATGTTTTATTTTTAATTCGGCCTTCTGTTTACTATTTCAGTTCTGAATATAGCTTGGGCCTAACAGTCTAATATTCGAACTTCTTTTTTGTATTTCATGAAGCAATGACTGCATGTTTTTCATGGGGGAAGGCCTGTTGGGAAGGGGCAAGACCACATGAAAATTTTCCCCCAGAAAACTTCAGGTGCCTTTGACTTGATTCATTTTTGCACATTTGCTCCCCAGAAAAAAATGTCACCCCCTGGAGCCATTTTGTCCCCGCCAGTACCACGTCTGGCTGCAGGCTGGGGTGGGGGCATATAATTAATTCCTTCACTAGTGTTCAGGCTAGCCCTATATACATGGCCTAGGCTATGAGAAAGTTTTTCAAAATTTCTTAGTTTAAAAAGGCTAATATGACATATGCCCACTGGGTAGTTAGGTAATTCAAATTTGATCAGTGATCACCAGTAGGTATACTTGTCCCCTTTTTTCAAAATGTTTATCCTTGACCACCAGTGAATGTATTGTACCTATTAAATTATTTTGATTCAGTTCAACTGGGGCAAGCTGTGTCAGGGGCTGACATGTTTCAGAGTCCCAGTTGTCTAGCATTGACAGTTCCCTCAAGTGTTTGAGGGGAAGGGTGACAAGTAACATGGGCACCTTGAATTTCTTTAGAGACCCTTACCATATGACTTACAAGATCCACATCCTGATGTCCTTCTGATTGATCTCATGAAATGAATACCTGTACCTAAATGCTCCTGGGGCTACCCTGACAAAAGGGCTAGGTTTGTGCATATTATAATCCAATGCACTTTTGCCTGCCTTACCTCGTCATGTACAGTCACTTTTTGACAGCTCTTCACTTGCCAGTGTGATAGCCCATGGTGACTTTTATCTGTAAGGAATGCTTTGCTCACCTTGTATGTAGGTGGTCCATTACCTGTCAGTGTACATCAGTCTTTATATTTATTTTGTACCATTTCAGAGACATCTATTAGTGGTGAAATGATTAAACGTGTTGCTTTTCAAGAGAGATATTTTACACATGGAAACAGAAGTTTGAAGTTTAGGGAGAGGGAAAGTTTTTTAACCAAATTTTTCCCAGAAGTCACCTTTTTTTTGAAAAGATTATATCTATTAGTACTTTATGTTTAGATCACCATTTCAAGAAGTATTATGAAGGGAGTGTATGTGTAAGTCCAAACAAAGGAGCAGCACCAGTGTTGGAGCAAGAGGGGAATTTCTCACAAGTCAGAACCTTTGCCCCTGATGCTCCCTACTCAGCTACTGAAGTATAGTGGCTTGGCAGGATAACCTACACATAAAAATTATTAGGAATCTTTGCATTGGGGTAATTAATTATGAACCAAAATATACCTATCCTGAGACTTAATTTTTTACCCAGAGATAAGCTAAAACCTCAGAGCTTGTGGAGGCTTTGCCCCTGGATCCCCACCAGGGGCCCTAAAGAGACCCAGGATCCCAACTGCTTGAAAGTATAAATAAAATTTTTTGGAATCTTTGCATTTGATGATGCATTATGAATCAAAATATATCCATCCTGAGACTTAATTTTTCATTCATAGATATGCTAAAACCTCAGAGCTTCAACCCCTGGGCCCCACAGGGGCTTTGCCCCTAACCCCCACTTTTCAAATCCTGGTGCCAAAAATGGTTTGTATCCTCATGACATTGAGGTAAACTGTACCAAGTTACAAGCAGAGGGGTTAAAATATACAGAATGTCAAAAATGATACTTTCGAAACTCGTCAACAGATCCAACATTCTGTTTTCATTTGAACTATGTTTGGTATACAGGTGTAAGGATGGGACTATTTTTCCAGAAACTAGCCATCACCATTTCTTCCCTCTCATCCCATGGGATGAGGGGGAAGAAACGGGGATGATTAAGGTTGTGTTACAACAGCAGCACTACTACATCAATTAGGGTTGATGACTTTCTTTTGTCAAGTTTGAAAGAATGACTGTCTGCTATATCTAGCAATTGTATAGGCGTACATGTAGGTATGATAACAAAAGGTGACAGACATGGGATATGACTGCAGTATACAATGCTGTTGTAATCTTATACACCTTTTTAAATTGTACCTTAATCTGACAGAACATGGGACAACACTCCTGGTGTAGTCAAGCTTGCTGTAAGGGTGATCCCGACTTTTTTTTTTTTTTTAAGTTAACATGAGGTGCTTAATCTTGTCTTTATCTTAATAGGCCATACAGCAAAAAGACACACATGAAATGGGAAGCTCTTGCGTTGAGAACTGAATTTCACTCTTTGTTCCATTTCCTTCTCTATTTTACATGCAGGCACCAAAAATCATTTGCCTTGTATTCTGAACAGCAAAGGGTGAATAACATGAAAGCAACATTAAAAGCATATTAAAAAAATTGCTTTAGTTCACCATGATATTTGCAATTATTTAGAACAAATTACACAGACTTCTTCAGTCCATCTTGAACATAAAGCTACATCCATAAGTTTCATTGGATGTAAACTGTCCCTGACTCCTTAGAGACATACAGTCATCACCCCAGAGTATAATTTTAGTGTGGGGTTATCAAAATTCTTACTTGGTTGACATCAAAGTTTGAAAATTCAAAAGATGCAGAATAGTTCACATTCCACATAATGCAGGTAGAGTGCTTGGATTACACAGTGATGCCTTGTGTGCTCACCAGGGCTAACAAAAGCCCAATTTGGTACAATTTTCTGTACATTTTCATACCCAAATACCCCCTACAATACCACTGTTTAAAAACTTAGTCAAGGGATTTTTCACAAAATAATTCCTATACATCTGACATGGCATTAAAGTACAACATGAACAGAAAAACCACAAACAGACAAAAATTAGGCCTTATGAAAATACTTGGAGGAACCTTTTCAAAATAAAAAGAAAAAAATGCTGAGGATCTGTGCTTTAATCAGTTTTCTGTGCTTGTGCCAGGAATATCTGGATTAACTGGGGCAAATCTCGTAGAGTGTCTTGCTAAAGCTTCTTCCATAGTGGGCCGATGGAATGTGCTGCTGACATGGGGAGGTACCGGTGTTGTTGTGGTGCTTCCTGCAAACGAATGCCACTTTCAATGCTCTCTACTAATGCTTCCATGAGATCATCAACATACTCTGAAAAAAAAAGAATTTACCTCTAAGAAAACAGAAAGGACAAAGTCTTCCAGTTTAAAAATGACCCAACTAGTCTGCCCAATTTTAGCACTTTCATTTCCATTTTGAATTTAAATTTCTTCAATGACTTGGATGATTTACATTTTTTTAGCACAATGTGAAAAGTGACATGCTCAAATTCAATTATCACATGCTGAGTGCAATGATGTGATAGGGGATCATCTGGACAGGACTCATCTGAGTTGTACATTATTTGCTCATTGTAATGGAACCAATGTAATGTGCATTTGTGTGTGCACTGTGTATCATTCGTGCACATGGAGGCTCAACCCTGTCAATACCACGCTAACAGTCGCATGCACAATAGAAGCCATTACATACAGTAGACCAACCTATTGCCCCACCATACACACATATATGTTATCAATAATCATGTAGCATACTTAGGTTCATTAGTGTGGGCTTTAGCGGCAAGTTATCTTTGTAATTACAATATACTCTCAATTAAAGCCCCCCCGCCCTTTCAAAAATGCACCGCCACCCAAGCTTTTATTAGAGACTATGCGGTAATTGTTTTACACAAATCTCATGAGATCCAAAGAGTCTTACCAAATGTAGCAGCTACACTCCTCTTCCTAACAACATAATCTCCTGACTTTGCTCTTGGGAAACTGATTGTAAATGCCTTTTCACCAGACTCTGTAACTGCTTGCTCCCTGTCTCTGTTCTCGTTGTAATGCAATGCAGCCAAGAGTGATCTGTAAAGCGACAAAAAATCATACAGTGAAATAACAGAATGCAACATTGCATTTCAGTATTTGTGAATTCTCTCACTAGAGATGAAGTATTTGGTATGATAAACAGGTATGCCCAGGATCACCGTTATGCATCCACACACCACAATATGAAAAATGCAATACGATATCATGCTTGCAGGCCTTGCAAGCAATTGACCTGCAGTTCTCTTAAATTACATCACTGCACCCATCAAAAGGAAAAGGGGCTTTACTTCTGATGTTATGCAACTAAAGGCTAGTTATGTTTCCTACCTTATACAAGCTTTAAATTGTTTTAAGAGCTTGAGATCCAGTGACCACATAAGACGTGCCCTTCACCACAAGCAAATTTAAGGCATTTTGTATTAACTATGAGATATTATGGTAACGAGATGGACATCACACATAAACATACACACACACAAACGCACACCATCGGGAATACATGTCTCTCTTCTTGTAAAAAACAAACATATGATAGGAAATAGAAGGTGACTAGGAGTCATAATTTCTGCCATATAATTTCAACAGAACATCATTGCTATGTTGAAAACAAGTGATAAATTCCATAGGAGAAAGAAAATCGAATGCTCATTTGGAACTACTCGCAGTGGTTTAAACATTCTCAGGGAAGGCTTCTTCCCATAGTCTTGGATGCATTTTTCATACTAATGAAACCCTCCATGCAGCCCTCTGTGTAATATATATATATTTTTTTTTAAATATTCAAAAGATTTTCTAATCATTCTTCACTTGTTAAAACGGTAAAAATACTGCCAGACCAATATTTCCATTTTCAACATTGAATAGGGATCCAAGTAGCCGTATATGGCCCATTGTAACCCTTTCATAAACTGCTCTTTTCTTCTTCTGTGTTCTAAAAGTAAGGGGTAGATTGCCTCTAAACAAAAGTAGAATTATATTAATCACATGGATGATCTTGAATGCGTGGACTGTCATCCCTGCAGGTAAATCATTTTCTTGTAGGTATGAACATAACGTTTTACCTGCATTTCATTCCAGCATATGAGAAAACGGTCAACTTTGGTGCAAAGAAATTAAGGACCGAATGGAATGCCTCTATGCTGGATGTCTGCTGCTTGGGGGACATCTTCTTGACATCATTAGTCAACCTTGTTGAAGATAGTAGCTCAGACAGCTTCTCACACGGCTCTGGACCTTGTAAAGAGCAAAATTAAAGAACAAAGATTAGGTTGGAATCTCACAGACAACATTTGCAATAATAATATTCTCCATCGTTAACATTCACGCAGCACGTGAGGCAAGTTCACTTCTATCCCCCAACAATTTCCATCTGAATAAGTATCTCCTTACCCCCAGACAGTTCCATCTCAGGTAGAGACTGAGTTACCGGTGCCCTATTTCATAAAGGGTTAAGATCAATCTTAAGTTTGATTTCAATAGTACATTTACATGACAGATCAAACGTAAGATTAATTTTAACTCTTTATGAAACAGGGCCCTGGTCATTGATATATTACTTCACAAGCTGCACAACTTGCACACAGACAGTTGTCAATTCAGGGAGTCTGTAAATGTTAAACTGTAAAGTGTGTGGGTAGGATTTTCAGGGTCAGTAATAGTTACGTGGAAATGATAGAAAAGGGAAGATTTGTCATGAAGACATTTCCAATGGCTTGCCCAATGGGTTGCTACAGTGAGTTTGTAATTGATTATGGAAATGTTGCAATACTCACTTGGTGTTAACCACTTCCTAGGCCTTTCGCCTTCTAGTGGTGGATGGGCACATTCAGAATTTCATACCCTTTCTTCTTCCCAAGTGCAACAATTTTCTTTTTCAAAGCTGAGAGAACGAAAAAAACTTACTCTAGTTAGGTATATCTGCCAAGCGATTATGATGTGATTTCAACATAATCATAAATTTGGGGCAGCAAACCACACTTATAAACCCAAATAGTGGAAGTGTCTCCTACAGTGTGGTAAATGCGAACTTTATGCAGACAATATATGATTGCAAGTCACACAAGATAAATATAGCCACTTAACATGGCATCTTGTATGTGACTGTTAGGAATGTGGCATGTGCCCATTAAGTTCACATTCAAACCAGAATTGTTACTCACATTTGGATATGTGCCATATATCATAAAAGTGGCGGATCTGAAGAGAAGTCAGGTTTTCCCGAATCCACTTAGCAACTTGAAGGTGTCTGTCTGTTATAATGCACTCTATGGACAAACCAGCCATCATAGCTGCATCTAACATCCACTTGATACTTCTTTTGAAACCCTCAAGTTCCATAGCATTGCTGCTACTAACTTCATTCTTCTGAAAGGAAAAAGTGGGACAGCAAAGATCAGTTAGTAAATTCATTGTCCAGTGAGCTATCACATCAGCCATCACATTATCTGCCCGAATTCAAGGCAGTGTTACACTCTGTATGTTACCGGGTGCATTCTGCATACTCCCTTTTCTCCAACCCCCTTCCCCTTTCACTCTGGTAATGCATTATTATGACATAAATTGAAGGTTGCAAGTCAAATGTATGGAGGCACACTACAGGCTTAACCTTATGGATATTCCTCATAGATAATTCAAGTAATATCCTTTTTATAGGGGTGGGGTGTTAGGTTAATCTGGTGCGTCCCCCCCCCCCCCACCCCCCCCCCCCCCCCCCCCCCGTCCACTTGCAAAACCTTAAGAGCATGCCAATAATCCTTGCTTTTGGGTAACATCAAATAATGGCACAAAAGTTAAAAATTAAAATGCTGAAAGGAACAAACCTGAATAAGTTCAATGTTTAGTATTCTGTTGGTATTCAATTCCATTAGGGTATAACTAGAGAACTTTGCTGTGTGGCCTGGACTATCAGCCCTAGCATCACCACCGAGAACCAACGGAACGTCTCCATCCATCAAGTCTGTGATAATACCATCCTGCCTTAATTCCCATCTTTTCAATATGGTCGGCTGCAGATATTGCACTTGATGGATGAAGAAAGTTCGGAGAGTCTGTGTCCTGCAACGCAAGTGGGAAAGAACCCTGAAAGTCTTTGTCGGACTTGCCCCCGTGAAGAGAACAGCTGCAGATAGCAACAAATTTCCGGCAGGGACGGTCTTGATAAAGGGCTGGCTCCTCCATGTTCTCTTCCAGGGGCAAAACAGGCAGGACTGCTCCACAGTAACCATTGTACCTGCGACACTTTTTACACCTGCTGAGGAAGTCTTCAGACACTGCAGACAAACTGTAAATAAAGCAAGAAGGCAGGACTGGAAGACAATGAACTTGTCCTCTTCCCAAACTTTCTTGGCTTCTGAGTCACTGTAAGTAAATAAAGAAGACAGAAATGACGACTTATGGCAAGTTACCAACTTATTGTTTCAATGGAACAACGGTTCATGGCCTCATGGTTTGACTTACAGAGGAGCTGTTTAAACTGAAATCTACTATTAGACTAATCCATAGCACAATTTTCTCAAAGTTAAATTGATTGGTATGATAATCTCACAGCTGATAGCCAATACCACTTATAACAGTTATGCGTACACAACAAACGATACTCATATCAAAATTTCAGTACCATCCAACCCTATCCATTGTTTCATTCAAAGCCCAGTCTGACTTTTTCACAGCACTTAGCTGCACTTCACTTAAGTTGGGGATAGTAGATAGATTAAAGGAGAGGATATGTTAGATGACCAGGTTTTAACCCACTAAAACTTGGACCCTGAAGAGTAAATATGTACAGAACTAAAACAAACCTTGTTTTTTCAGAATCTGAAGAAGGTGTGTGATCTGATGGAACATATTCATCCCCATTGTCAGCTTCTTCTTCATCACTCTCTGGCTCATTGTCCAAGTTTGTGGGAGCAGGGGGTCTTTCTTCTGGTTCTGGTGGCTTCAGCAACGAACACTGTATCTCTATCTCAACAGATGATTTCCTCCTTTCTGTAAGGATGTCATCCAATGATGTCTGAGTCCCTATCAAAGTAAAGCATGAAGTTCTTTGATACTGATTCAAACCAAACTTTTGACTTTAACGCTATAAGACTGTATGTGTAGCTGATATCCCAGAGTCAGTTGCTTGTGTAATGCTAGCACTCATAAAACATTACTAAGTTGAGTGTGCAAACTAAATACAATGGCCTAGTCAATGACTATGTCCTTTAATGACTTATCCTTATATTTGACCACTGAAACTTAGATTGGTTGTGTTACATGATGCTCAATAATTTCCACAAGTAACACATGGAGAATGCAATTTTCTTTTTCTGAAATAATCATTTCCAATTAACAATGGTTGAAAGCATCCTTATACCAAGTCTGTTCCATGATATAGCACTGTAAGTTAGATATAAGGTATGACTTAAACAGAGAGGGCAAGTTGCATCACAATTTGTTTAGCATCATCTCAATTACAGATTAGATTTGAGTGCCTGCTTCATGGCTATTCTTTACATGCAGATCTATGGGTCAGACACACTCCTGTATTCATCAAACTGGCTGGAGTGAAGAGATGCCTATTAAACCAATTCTCTGCAAGGTATTCAGGCCATTTATTCCCCTACATGATCAGGTGTCTATTCATCTCAGTATGTCAAAGGCTAACACCATCACCTGGCACAAATGATAACCTTTCCCCCACCATCATTCCATGAAAACTGAAGTCAAGTGTTGACAAAACTGTACTCCAAATACTGACAAATAAACCATTTGTAATGATTCCTTCATACATAACTTACCAATGGTTGTTCCTTTTGGAGAGCATTGGGTCTTTCTTGATCTCTTTTTTGGCCTCTCCGGTAGGATGGAAACCTCAGTTTGCATCTCCTTGGTACATAAATGAGGAACCTGTCATAAAAGCAGCAGCAATTTTCTGTCATATTCAGCAGTGCTAAAGGATTTAACACTCACTGTCTGGTCTGTAGCAAAAGTTTCCCATATGATAAACAAAACACTCTTTATGAAAGTTGATTGATTTCTGGGCCTGGGGAAGGAGGGCAGGGTGAAGTCTGCCATCCAACAAGAAACTTCTAACCCCCATCCCCCGATAGGATTTTTGGAATAAATGTTAATTCTGCCTTAACCTCAACCATGCATGAAAAAAATGATGTTGACCCCACCCCACTCCATCTCACTGGCTACAGTAAGGTGGTAATTTCTTTCTTTGGGGCTCTTTGGATTGCACTGCAAGATACAGTACAGTACTGTAAGGTATTGGTATTCAGTATTGTGTTCACTGTCATATCATCTTCCTGTAATCTCACCATTCTACGGTATCATTCCCAAGTTGACAATGTTCTCCCAACCAATGAAACTGAAAAAGGAAAATATTTTTTGTTTCCAGTAAACATATAAGGATCGGGAGTGGCAAGTGAGAGAGGTGGTATCACCTAGTCAAACATGTAACAGAAGTATTTGTGCCCCCCCCCCCCTCTGATTCATGAATTAAAATCCTCCTTTTCTCCCTCTGTTCTGCCTGCCCTCCCTCCAGAGAACAGCTTCCTGCACTTATGGATAGATGGGCATATGACACACAGTATACATTTTTATTCTAGCATGGTACATATAAAAGTGTGTACTAATTAGCCAAAATAATTTGCTTCTCCCAGGAAAGACACTTGGGTTGATAGAACAAATAATAATATCATCCAAGCTAGCTCACAATACAGTAAATCTCACTTCAAATTGTGCTGTTGACTTAGCTTATCTTGCTACCTACAGACCATACTGGAATTTCTCTTAGCACACCAATAAACACAAGACTTATCGTTTACAAGCCAGCTTCACCTTCCATATCCTGATAAGGATGTGTGAACCATTTCACACCCTTTTGTTCAAACTTCCTGCCCTTTGGAACCTGAGCTAAGCAAAAGCTTTTGTGCAGAGGCAGTGTAGCTCATCTCCACCTTTCAGACTGCTGAAAAGGAAGCTTGAAGAGAGCTAGGTCTTCTAGCTATCAGCTTATTTTTTTCACATGTTGTTCCAAAATGATGTGTAATGTTGAGTCACCATTGACAGGGTGTGTGACACTCAAACAATTTTTCTAATTATTGAATGTCACTTTTGCCCTGTATTACATCTCATGCAAGTGAACCCTAAGTCATTACATTGACCCACAGTTACAGATGAAGAAGAAAAAAAAATGTGAGCCTTTCAGAGAATTGTCAGTATTGCTGCTAATGGAGAGCACATTTTAATTTCAAGGGGCAGGATTCAAGTTTCACTTACATCTGATTCTCCTTCCATTCCAAGTTCTTCTGCATTCTCTTGAGATACCCCTTCCTCTATAAGTGACTGGTTGAATGCAGTCACAATCTCCTCAATCATCTGTGTTTGTATGGAAGTAAAACAAGATCAAAATTTGTAAATTTACACTCTTGGGAATAGGTCCTTCTGTATATGCACCTCAGAGAAATTTTGCTACTGATGTAACTCAAGAATCTGAATCCAAAACTCAACCTAAACCCCTAATTAATACCCCCATTTGGAAATTTCATATTCCCTGGGGCGTTTTAAACAGCAAAAACTCTGCAATATAAAGAGATGTCCACAACTTCCATGAATATGTCACCTTCAAATAATTTAAAATATCCAGTACACTGACCATTCATTTGTGAACAGCAACAATCATATCTCTTGTGTTCGCCCATATATGTATATTGTTTCTACTGGTCATTTCACCCCCTTGCCAGTTTGCCCCCAACAAGTTCCACCCCACAAAACCAGTTTGCCCCCAAGCGATGACCAGTCTGCCCCCAAAGACCTACCAGTTCGCCCCCATGTGCTGACCAGCTTGCCCCCTATCATACAGGCAACATACCTAAATTTTATGGCATTTTTGCACCTCATTTTTATTCTTTATGTTGTATCCTTTGCACTATTTACCGTAAGTTTCAAAGGCTCATACATACATTTTTTGCCTGGAATCAATTTTAATCAGTATTTCTTTTCCACAACTCATGCTATTTTGTTGCTGCTGTCGTAAAAAATATCATAAAAAACACTACCAACTGCATTTGAAAATTGAAAATTGTTTACAACTACTGTAGTGTTAGTAAAATCAAGGGAGCGAACTAGTTGGTAGGGAAATGACCTCCACTTTGGGGCAAATAGGCATGGGGGGAGAACGACCGGTGCGAACTGGCAAGGGGGAAAAATAAAAAGGTACCTTTCTACTGTTCATGAGGTGCATCTGACAGGGTTCTTGATGAGCCCCAGAAACACCTCCTGGCCTAGACTACCCTAATAACATTTGCTGTATGAATCTCTTTTGTATCATAAGTGTTCAAGAACGACACTTCTGTAGTTACAATACTTTTGTAGATACAAGAATTTTTGTATAAAAATTAGTCATATATAGACAATTAACAGTTCTCAGTAATTTACCAACAGATAGGGGAGACATATGGTGGTGACCCCACCCCCCCCCACTTTTCCAGAACAAGCATGGCAGGGTATCCTGTAGTTTTCCCATCTCGTCATAAATCACAGTACAGTACAAAATAGTATTTTATATCCTTCTCACAGACAATGTATTAGGCTATGTCAATGTTGAATTGGTAGTAAACCAAGACTCTTGAAGCTGAACCTTCTAGTGTGAAGCAACATGCAATTGCTAACCTCATTATCTTTTTAAACCATGCATAGGCCCAAACCAGTGGCGAAATGTTCATTAAGTCAGAGGGGGGTCGCCCCCCCCCCAACAGACTCGAATCACCTGTCTGCACCCTCTTTACTAGGTTTGCAGTCCTGGGTGTTTACCGTATTGAGTTCTACGGTATCTACATACATTACTTCAAAGTTCCCCTACAGGCCATTCTTGCCCCCCTTTGAATGAATTCCCTTGCTCTGCCAGGCTGGCCCAACCCAACTGCATGAGAGTGGCCAATGCTTTGTACAGTACATGGGAAACAAGTTCTAAATTTCTTGTGTATAAAAATAACTCGTTTGGGTTTCTGCTAAAAGACTTTTCATTTTTGTTTTTGGTTGCTCTTTGTGCATGCAAGTAGCACATCATGGGTGATGAATTCACACTGCTATTTACTATTTACTTTAGTCCAACTTACACCATCATGAATGATGACTAACTTGCATTTGTCCAAGTCATAAAAGTGGAATGTGCCCGAAGTAGACTAAGACATCAGTAATTTGACTGAAGCAAGCTCCTCTGAAAACTAGGCTAGGCCCATAGGCTTCGCTATGGCCTGAAACGTAGGCCTACATAATGCCTGGGCTAGGCCTAAGCTAAGCATTTCTTCGTAATGCGTTAACACACCCATCCACAAGATGTGATAAAGGTGCTAGTACTTACCTAGCTGCTTGCAATAAAACTTTTCAAAATATGAGGTGAAAGGGCAAAGAACCGACCTAGTAATGCTTGTTTAACCAACCTTCTTTTGCGTCCTTTTTTCCGACGAAATCCTACGCTTTTTGCGAGGTACCGATTCCCCTTCAGTAACGACGTTACTACTGGTGTTGGAAGATGAAGGCCCGGTGCTGTGAGATCAACTGTCTCGGTTGATGGCAAATTTTCGGGTCTTTCCATGGTCTTCGGTGTTGCTTTGATGGTAGGAAACCTCCCCGGCAATATTTCTTTTCGGCACGGAATTCCC
>WURT03017087.1:0-16041 GCA_009936505.3 Holothuria glaberrima | reverse complement strand
AGAAAACACTCTTGTGACCAGTGGCGGAACTCCTATGTGCTCTGAGGGCGAACCCCCGGGCACCCGGGCTAGCGGCCGGCGGGTCTGGCACCCACGATGATACTTTGTTTCCAATTGACTTTTGTGAGTGGAAACCTTTCCCTACCTGGGCCTGGCATAAGATTTAACTAGTTTGACCATAACTATTTGAAATCTTGAGAAGACATCAAGCTGTCTGATCATACCTTTTGATATTTATTAGTACTTAGATCGAAATATCCGCTTTGGACTGAATGCTCATATTGTAAATACTATTGAGCGCAGGCTACACCAAGCCAAAACAGTTAACCTGGTTACACGGGGGAGTAATAAGATGCGTTCTAACTTCTACCTGGTATACAGCATTCGAGCTGACTTCAATCACTTCATAACAAAGGAAAATGTAGGCTCCCGCAAAGACGAAGCTGAAAGACTCATTTTACTAAGGGCTATCAACTCTCACGATGAATCATCAGTTTCTCACGCAATGTCTCAATATGGTGTACAAATTCCACTCATAACGCAAACGATGTGTCGGGTGTCGGTAAAACGCAGCTATCACGCTACCTGAGTTCCTTCTCCAACTGATCATGTCTCCTTAAAATTTCCAGGAACATGAAACATCTGAAAACTGGCAATTCTTGGCATGCAGTAATGAGGCACGGGAAGTGCCATTTCCTGCAATCTAGGGGTGTTTTTGGCAAAAAGTCCCTCTGGCGGGAAGCTCCACGCGAACCGATAATCGTGCTCCGTTTCAGTAGTTTCCCAGCGAATCTCACTCTCACCCTAGTCTCCACGAGAATTTCACTCTCACCAGTCACTAAAGGTTGAAAGCTCTGAGAGTCTAGATATTATGGGAGCGAGGCTTAAGTTGGCCTAAGCGTATATGATATCCATTAAGGAACCCCCACCCAATTCGGAAATTTTCCCGACCGGGGGAACCCTTTTCCGACGGACGAGATGAGCATGGCTCACCTGCCCTCGCTTGTAATAATTTAACTCCAGTCTACTGTAACCGAAATGTAGACCCCTAAGAATACCCTCGAAGCGACTTCAATAACCATAACCGTTTTCTTACATTTCTACAAATACCTCTGTACACAATCATGAGAAACTGCACTCTGTACTCTTTTTCAAGATTTTTTTTTATCCAGAGAACTCTCACTTATCATCGAATATTCCATTTTTCATAGTAGAATCTCCTTTTTTATGGTATATTTCTTTTTATTTGTTACAGTATTTCCTAAAGCCCGTTGCATGTGTTGTTACAATAACTCCAACTTACGGTTTGATATCAGCTCCTTAGCAGAATCACATCTTCAAACAAACCAATATGGTCACATCCTCAAACGAAAAGTTCTCCAAAACTAGCTCTGACAGCTGATATTCTAACACACGATATGCTCAGCTGGCCTCCCCTTTCTATGACTGAAACTCCATGACTATCTCAAGATGGTACTTTTTCCAAAGTCCCCTCGACTCTCAAATGCTATACTCCCCAAGGAGTTTTGCTCCTCAAAGAAGCTACGTCCCCGACTGTTTCAAGATGGTTGTGCAGTCCCCCTTTAACTAAATACGTATCTTTCTTCAAGTCGCATCCTTCCTCTCCTATTCCCTAAGTTAAGCAACCCAGCGAAGAAAGACTGGCTTGTCTCATCACTTACCAAAGACCAGGCTCGTAGCCACGGGGAGGGTTTTGGGGGGTTGAAACACCCCCATGACCCATGCTTGAAAAAAATAATGGCAAAAACACATGGTCACTATGAACTTTATTACGTTTGAGGCACAAACAGTTTTGCATCTAGTGACCTAAAAAGCAGTTTTTTTCTCCGAAGGGGAGAGGAGCACCCCTCCCATTAGACCCCTCCGCATGTCGCACTCCAACAAAACCCCTCCCACGACACAACCCTGGCTACGCGCCTGCCTAAGACATCTTTTCAACAATGATTTTCAGTTTTACAATAAGCTAGCTTCATTGGTTCTTTTAATAGTAAACCAATGCCACACAACCTGCAATCTTTACCAACAAGCAATAGGAGGGGTTACTAGAATACCAGAATAAAAAACCATGCTTGTACAAAAAAAGGGGGAGGGAGAAAAAAGAAAAAAAAACAGTGCCCTCAATAAATAAAAACAAAGTATTCTGCATAGACATAAATTATATTCTTTAATTATGCATTTGTGGACAAACAAATAAAAACCCTCAGGCTATCCATTATCAACGTATTTCAGTGATTACATGTCCCTCCCCCTTCCTATCTGAAAATTTTCACCACTGACGTACCTAGGATGGTTGAAACTTGGGCGAATCCTTCCTTCGTCTTCTCTGCCAGGGAATCACCCTTAGGGAGGGGTCTAGACGGAGGAGTCAAATTTACGCAAGTCAGCTAAGTTGGAAACTGGTGCTGTCTTTAAAAGGGTTTGAACTGATTCTACTTTAAAAATTCTCATTGTGTAGTGAGTGAATCTTTCTTATTTCTCGGCTGGGTTAAAGGGAAGGGGTACTCTCTTAGGGGAGAGGGTGACGCCTCCATCCTTTGAGAAATTTTGTTTTTGGGAGTTTAGTTGAAAAAAAAAGCTTTTCAAAGCTTTGACCTAGCGTAGGTTTAAAATTGTCATTATTGAGGGAATTTCCTAATTTTTGGCAGGATGCGAATGCAGATGTTGCCTATAAGGTGCAAAATTTGAGAAATGCATTCACATATGTATGATTGCTAACATGCAAATAGCGCTTTCTGACAAGATGACACTTAAAGCTTTGAACTTATTATATGTTAAGAAAATTTTAAATAAGGATTTTCTTCTTCGTTCCATGGAATGGCTCTCGTGCAGTAGACCTATCCAGAAATTTTTTGAAAAAAAATACCTCCCACGTTACGATAAATTGTAATTTTTATAGGCATAGTAACTTGTATCTAAATATCCTTTATTTTGAGATTCCGTACTTTAGAAATGAAGACTTAAACTGAAAAGGTAAATCTGAAAAATATTCACTTTTTATCACTTTATAGAGAAGCAGGACTTGAATTTAATATAAAAATTCATTGGTTTAATGGCAATTGTCAGTTCTCGCAAGATTGCTTTGAAAAGTCAGCAAACTCTTGCAAATCTCCCCTTATTTCCCTTAGAAGTACCTCTGAAGGTGTTTTGAACACAGCTATTACAAACAAAAGGAAAAGCACGGAGTTATTCTCCATGATTTTAACAATCCTGTTACAAAAGTATTACCGTATCACATGATAAAAAAGGCCACTCATAAATTAGAATGACGGTGTAGGCCTATACTAATTCTGATTGGATTAACTGCATTTACCGTGTAAGCATTGAACTAAACGTAATCTGAGCTATTTCGTAAAAGCATGTTGTGGCATTTGTAAAAAGAAAGAGTAGGCCTTCTCAAGAGCTTTACCCCGGCTCAGTTCTCAGTTGGGTTCTATACATCATGTAGTTACAGTTGGTGCAGCAACATTCGTAACCGAACATAGGCGGATGAAAATGATGAATCGTCAGGACAGTCAACTACATAGCGCATTAACAGTGGGGTCCGGGCATCTGCCAGGGGAAATTCTGGGAGAAAGGAACCCTTATAATGATGTCATTTTCTCAAGTCCTGAAGGCCTTCCAATCATAATTGCGACGATGAAATTTTTAGCATTTTGCCAATTTTTTGTGTGAGTAAATGTGCCAACTTTCATTTAGGGTCTGGAAATCTCAGTGGGTAGCTGCCCCTCCCGTCGCAGGATATGGCCCTGTTTGCACCTTGCAGATAGGCTTATGTTAGAACCGGGAAGTGTGGATTTGGGCGAGGAGCTATGCATTTGTCACAATGCAATTAATTTATTTGCGATAAGAGGGAATTGATTATGCATACACTGTGTGCAATGATTTATCGCCTTTTAAACTGAATTAATAGATGGCTGTAAAATTAGGTTTTTACGACATTCTGTCTTTTGTTGATTTTTCATAAGACACTGATCCTTCATTAGGGAAACCCATGGAACATCGGTAGCCTAGCAGTATTTGTAATAACATAACTGGGTAAATGACGGCCGGAGCCCCGTAAGATGCCCTGCAGTCCAAATCCAAAACAAAACACAAACCAAACCTAAGAACCAACAAAGCTCAGCACAATCAGATTCTACCGCAGTCATAATAGGCCTTGTCAGCCGATGGACTGATATGGAGTTAGCAAACCCACTCAGGCAGACTATTTATTCCCCGGCACTTGTCAACGAGACAAGCTGAGCTTCAATGTCAAGCCTAGAGAAACACTTTGAACACAAAAAAGATGCAAACATTTGATTAACTACAATTTGACAGAAAATCCTTACCGTAGAGGAATATGAATACCTGCATCATATCGGTATCCCTCCTAATCTTTCT
Organism: Holothuria glaberrima; assembly: GCA_009936505.3. Classification (NCBI taxonomy): domain Eukaryota; kingdom Metazoa; phylum Echinodermata; class Holothuroidea; order Aspidochirotida; family Holothuriidae; genus Holothuria; species Holothuria glaberrima. The sequence goes on along the minus strand of WURT03017087.1, from coordinate 11,640 downwards.
CAACTCCAAAAGAGTGGAAAAACCAAGACATTTGAGCCTAGGGGAAATTACGCACTTCGTGCACAAACCAAATGTCACGCGATTTATAGTCTACCCCTCCGACACGATTATATACGATTTCGTCGCAGCCTGAGCTATCGAAGGTTGCCAAGACCTGTCGCAAATTTTACAACTTATTTAAAGTTTTTTTTTCATAAAATCGTGGCGATGTCCAATCAAAGGCAATGACATTTTCTAACAATCAATATTACCGGCGATGTCGCACGAGATTGTGTCATTTCGTAAGAAATCGTAGTCAAATCGCACAGTGTGTATCCGGCTCTTCATTCCTATTGTCTCATGTTTCGGACTTCAGGTATGTGGAGGTGTGTATCTACTTCCCTGTACGATCTTCAGTCTTGTCCTTCACCGTTGAAGAATCTCAAAAAAACACTGACCTGAGGTGAGACTCGTGATGTAGAGGTCTGAAGGTCGGGAGGTTGGCCATGTTCAGTGTAAGATGTGCCTTGGGGACTGAGGTTGACCATGTTCAGTGCAAGATGTCCCTTGGGAACATCGTTCCTTTGGGGAGCAGAAATCCTTCGGGAGTCCAAGAGACTTTGGAAAAAGTACCGAGGTGCGATTCGTAGTGGACAAATGTTAAGGGACGACTTTCTTTGCTCGCGAGTGGGATAAACACGGGGTGGGGTATTTTGCTAGAGCTAAACATTGTAAGGAGCGACTTTGCATAGGGGACAACTTGACTGGTAATCGATATATTATACTGGATAGATAAATCCCTCCAGGATTAATCTGTGTAATTATTAAAGCATTCATTTATGACCATCTTCAAGGTCAAAAGGAAAACTTCTTCCATCAGAGGGACAAAAGCTTTTAAAATACTGTTGTTCAATGCAGAACTATTCCTCCTCCTAATTCTCGAACTTGGGAACGGTCGAGAAGTTCAGCAAAAAAAATCCCATTCAAACCGCCTTGTCTCCTCATTTGAACAAAAGTTCAGTCACTCCTCTTGGTGTTGAGAACAGTCGCAACTCCTTCAAAGTTATCGTTTACGACTACGCTGATCAGAATTAGAACTTCGTCAGTTACCTAATAGATGCAATGCACCTTTTAACATGATGGTATCTCATGACAGTATCAAAGCATGGACAATTTTCAGATTTGGCACGTAGATGTATAGTAGGGATTAAAGGAACTCCAATACTTCTGCACAACATTGAAAAAGAAATTTCTCTGAAGAATCTGCTCAAGTACGGTCATAATGATAGTTATGGCTTGAACACGCCGTCAATCATTCTAGGGCGTGACTATAGGACTATAAAACTACAATCATATGGGACGCATACATAAGAGCTACAGGCGTGGTATGTTTGACAGATTTTTTTGTCAAAAAGAGGTTAGCTGCTATGAATGTGAATGAGTAACTGCATGGCAAGGGCTGTTTCTAGAAAAGGTCATGGGAAAAGGAAGTCACTTTGAGCTGTTGAGTGTCCTCTCTCTCTCTGGAAGGGAAAATATAAAACATGTGAGAGATTGTTTGTGAATAATTTGACATTAAGGAGTTAAGTTCTCCTGATAGTTTGCAATTGGGCATGTACCCTGGAGATGCAAGGGGCCCCCTGCATCCCCCCTTGAGCAACAAAATTTTTTAAGTCAAGAGAGATTTTACATACACAGTGATGTCATTTATTTCTGATAGATTTATTTTTATATCCTTATCACCACATAAAGTCAGCCTAAGAAATCCCAAGATACTTGACTGAATTAACGTAATAATGTAATCAACAAACTTAACACAAGAGTATGACATCATTAGTTACGTGCTTACCATCACCGCATTGTAATATATTAAGTATGAGCCATCTGTTTCTAAGTTACTTGAAAATAGGCTATTTCTTAAATCCATTACTGTTTTTTTGTTTTTTCATAATTTTTCTAATTCTCCATGTTCACTTCTAAGTATATTAAGCTTGGACAGGAATACAATGTTATGGAAAGGTTGAAAACTGTGGAATGACAGATCTATAAACCATTCCATTGGAATACATAGTAATCAATACTACCTTTAGTTACAACATGAAAATATGGACATAAGCTGCAGCAAATACAATGTTGTCATAATGTTAATGCAGGCCCACAGCTTAAGTTTGGGGAAGGGGCTCAGGCATAGGTCCAAGGCTAAAACCCCCCTGGGTGAAGAGGGATGTAGGGTTAGTTTTGGTGTAGACCACCAAAGTTGAGCATTTTATGCTTTTTGAGGGTCAATGCAATATCTAACTTCACAATCTCAATCTTCTAACATGATGACAACTACATATCTTTCATTATGCTGTACAAGCAAATACAGAATTGTAAAATGAAACTGATGGGGCGTGGGGGGGGGGGTGGTAAAATGGGACTTTAATGAAGTTTTGAACCATGAAACCCAAGCTATGGCCTTATAAGTGATAATTATGTTTACAATATCACAGCTTCACCCTGGAAGAATCTCGTAGAGATTCCTATATTAATTATTACTGACAGCAACAAAAACTGGCAAGGTTGGAAAAGATGTCTAACTGTTGAGTGACTTTGCCCCATAGGTACACTGATAGAAACATAAAGAATTGTCAAAATATTTATCTCATACTTAGTCTTGAATATAAGTAACCATAGAAACACCTCATTGTATAAAGGGACTAAATATGAAGTCCAATTTCCTACTTTCCAACATTCTATTTGGTCAAACACAAACAGAAATTATATGTAGACCACCCCTCAGTGAGATTCATTTTAAGTGTTGCACATAATGCTCCTTTACCTCACTTCTGTTCAGAAGGTTACTTTGTATAAAGGCTCGACAAAGCAACTGAAATTCTGACAAAATGATTATTATCCTTTTATTTACAAAAATCATCACTACGATGGATATGTTCTATACCATATGATGGTTGCTTACAATTCTGTCCTGGCTCTTCACATAGACATGTTCATGTGCAAACACATACTTTACACTTTTTCACACCTGTTCGTGTTTGGAAGAACACTTATAGGTGGCTTACACAGTTTGTAAAGTGCTTTTGTTATTAAGTGTGCATTCAGCCAATTTTGGATAAGCTGGAATACCATTCTTGCACATTACTAACCAATCACATTCTCTGTTATTCTTAAAACAAATTACATGGTCTAATTATGAACGTGGCTAAGTGACATTTTTTCGATGCATACTACTAGAACAATGTCCTTCAGCATGAGTCACTGTGGCTTTTTATTCTTACCATAGCTTTTGAGCTTGTCTAAATTGTACAAATCGTTCATGTACTTTTCTCTTGATGAACACTTAACGAAGCTTGATACCAAACACAAATTCAACTTCTAACAATTTTCATGTGTAAACAGCGTTTATGAATCTGAACCCTGATCCCTTGCAGATAATCAAACACAAATTAGTGAAAAAATAATAATAGAAAGGGTCACACTAAACATTGCAAACTATCATTTCTTGGCTAATAAAATTTTGTGGAAATTCTGCATATTGCTTGCAAAGTACTACCATCTGCCTGAGTTTAGCTTTTTAAGCTACTATAATGACTATTAATTCATTCATTCTACAGACTGCCATTCTTCTTCTTTCTTTCCTTTTTTCTGTTTTTTTTAGCTTATTACATTCAATTTTTGTGAGAGGAAATTGCACTTTGCAATTATTTAAATAAGGAGCAAATTTAATTTACTGGGTGGAATTGATATTTTAACATATTATACCAAATGAGCTTAAAATGAGAAGAGAAGGCTTCCTTATTTCAATATTTCCTAGGTAAAGATTTGCCTTTTCATCACTCAAAGTTCTCCTTACATGTGAAACTAAAATTCAAAACTACTGGTTGTATGTGCAACTGTGATGTGACATAGTAACTACACACCAGGTAGTGTATAATCTGTAAAGACCATCACACAAAATTATGATGTGTTACAAAATATCTTGTTTCATATTAATATGTAAATCACAATAAAAATGTGAATATTTTAAGTTACATTTTGTTGAATACATCATTCTGAAATGCCCCATTGTCCTAAGTCTTCAGTTCATTGAGGCAATTCTTGTCTTACTCCAAGCACAGTATTTCTCAAAAAACTACCTTTACAAGGACAAAAGTTCAAATTTACATCTGAAACTGAACAGATCTAAAAATCAGGCTTGAAGATCAGATGAAATATATGTCCTTAAAGTATGCCAAAATTTGAAGTTCACATCCTGCTTACTTCACTGAGTACAACAACAGCCTAGTGATAGGTTCTTAACAACAAACCTGTCACTGTGATTAGGTGTTGTTTTATAACGTTAATCATACAAGGGGGACAATTCACAGGAATAGCTACAACAAATCAATTTTTGTGAATTCCAAAACTTAAAATTAAAATGTTCTCTTCCATTCATTTTGGAAGATAAGGTGTGATGTATTACACATGCAACGTATAAATACATACTTTACAAGATGGTCAACTCTTTACGCACTTAATCATTCCCCAAGTGTCAAATGATGACACACCTCACCCAAATTCTCTCACATTTGCACAAGTCCATTATAAGTAAAACCATAATCAATGGATGCAATTTGGCATTGTGGTGCAACTGAGATTCATTATATCCTAATAAAAACTCATAACGAATCGGTGCATGAATAGATTACATACCAGCATATCACAACTCCCTTCCATTTGGTTTTCATGCCTGACACGAATTAAAAAGAAAAAAAATCACGATAAAATGTTATAAACAATGCAAAATGTCACATAGCCTTTTGGCAATCTATACATTAAAACCAAGTTAAGCTTGCATAGGCTTTCAAAATGATTTAAGTACAACAAACACGGTATACAGATCACATCACATTAAGAACAAATATATATATTTACAACATTTGAACAGACACCAAAAAAAAAAAATTGAAAAACAAATTGAAAAAAAAATGTGAAATGGCCTTGAAAGACTTCATTCTAACCAGAAGTAAAGCTTTGTTGATAGTTAACTAACTGCTTGTGAAGTTTAATATACCCTTAAAAGAGTAATACAGGAATCCCACACATGTGGTTTAATCTGCAGTGAGAGTGTTGCATGTATTAAAAGCCATATCATGAAGTCAATACCACTATATAAAACAAACACAAACGGGACACCACCAGTAACTGTAGAGGGGCGTTCTAGAAAATGATCTAAAGCAACGTTAACATGACATACTGGGTTTGCAACCATTATATGGTTAACATGCTGGCATTTGAGACAAAGAAACCCCCAAATCAGCTAACATCAATCTTACACCCCCCTCTCATGAAGTCACACAAAGGAAACGACACCAAATATGGAGTTATACTTTAACCAAACATAATGACAAAACTTGTTGCACAAAGAAGCCATCTGTTTATGCCACAATATACAAGCCCAACTCCATGGTGTGGTCCAACTTACAACAGAATACCATAAGACAGAAATGAGGGGACAGATCAACACCAACTGAGAATAAATATCGCCAGATATAGTACAATTATCCTGCTTCTGACACACATCCTATGGTGTAGCTAGTGTCAAACAAACTTGCAACAATGCTACCATTATTGTGTGTCCTGCACCTTCGTGCAGAAAATGTATCTCGCATATACAAGGCAACCCCCAGCAGGGCATAACATAACCAACAAAATAACAGCACTACCCTGTCATATCCCTGGGGTCTGCCATAATATTGCTCATTTCAATCCAACCCTATTCTCATCAAATCTTATAAAGCTATTAGCACTGCCATAAGTGTGACTCCTTAGTTTAAAACAAAGTCTTAGTATAAATACTATACTGCTCTCTCTCTCAAGATGTACTCCAAGCCATACCCTTGTTGAAGTCAATCCGTTCTTCATCCAGAATGAAATGACTATATCCATCTTTACATCCGTCACCTTAGAGGCTTACAAAATGTCACAGCAACACTGTTTTGCCTTTGGTACATCAAGTCAGTGTATTCACAATTCCATTGGCTGAGACTCTCAACTGTGACTTGTAATTTTTGTATTGCCTATCGTCAATTATTACCAGTACATTGGTGCTTCTGCAACCTACATCACGATTTAACTACTTTCACACTTATCAAACTTTCTGAAGTTCCTCAAACACTTTTGCTTGTGATTACTACAGGTGAATTGAGTACACACTAGTCAGTGAACTGATGTGAAGGAAGTGGAGGCAAGATTAACATATTTTGGATTTAAGATGTGATACCCACAGATGTAACAGGTGGGATGGAAAAAGAGCCATCCATTTATTGGTTATATTGCTACAAAGAAATCTCTGCCCAGCAATCCATTGTCTCTCATTAGATAACTTTCCATGAAAATAAGATAGCAAAGAGCTGCAACATATTATTTTATATGAAAACACCACATTCATCAACTACTGCATAGATGTCATGACAAAACAGATTTCAGCAAGGATGAAACAGTAGTCTTCATATTTGTAAACTACTTTTCATTTTTCCATTATTCATTTGATTACATTGTTTGCATAGAGTTTGAAACTACTGATGCAACCCAGTGGTGAAGTTCCCAAAGGATTGGACTTTGAGACACAGTACAGTGTATGTCCAATGTAAAGGTATCACTCAACCACAATACTTCCCCATCCTTCTCACATCAACAGATCACTAACCAGTTACAAAGACTGTGTCAGTACTGAAATCTTAACAATTGCTCCATATAATAAACAGATGCTTTCCATAACATGAAGTTAATTAGCTTATAAACACAACAACAGAAAAAGTATCATTTTAATTTACTTAAATTGCACAGGAACATCTGAGGACCACCAGTTAAAGCTTTCTTCGATGTAATTTTATTGATACATATATTTCTCTATTTCCCAGTCATTTGCAATCTAAACTAGTGTAAAACCATTCTTTCAAGACGTGGGTCTGAACGACAAACAAAAACCAATGTAGAGGACAAATGAAAGCAATTTTTGTAGATTAAAGATATATGCCTTTTAATAAACTCATCCCTTTGATAGTGTGAAATATGGTTGTAACACTGTGTGGATGGTGCCATAAATTGCAACTTCAAAAATATAGAATTTCAAAAATAAATACAAGATGAAGATGACGAAAGTCTTTATCAACTTATTTCAACCCAATCCTTCTATTAAAACAAAAATTTCAATTTTTTTTGCAAAATTAATGGAAATAGTTAAAAGTTACAACCTATCTTTGCAGCTGACATTTGTTTAAACATCCTATAGATTTTTTTTTTTTCAAAATAAATGCAAAATTTTACAAACTTTCAAAAAAGGAACGAAAACAAAGTCTACAGAGCATTGCCATTGGTAACAGGTATTCTTCATATTAATATCATTACAAAATATTTTCAGTAGGAGTTGAAAACATCTGCTGAACAACTTTCTTAGAAAAATTTAAAATATCAGAAAAATAGCTGGATAAGGGGGTTCTTTAGTATTTACGAAGGGTTGCGAGTAATCTGTTTAATGCTAAATTTAACTTGTATACATAAGATCGCTCTTCCCATTTTCCTGCAGATTAAAACCAAAAAGCATTCACATAGATCCCAAATATTTCACATTTAATGATATATCCTCATTCTTGCTGTTCCTGAGTATTGTTTTACAGGGCTGTATATTAACATACAAAACAGAAAGAAAAAAATGAAGGTTTTTATGATAAGCGAAGTGACAATTCTTTTAAATGTCAATAACAAAGTCACTGCATATGGCATATATGTAGAAAAACTTTCATTTTTGTTATGTAATGATTTGCATATTTGATTCAAATTTTGTTTTTAAAATCGCCTCCTTTTAATCCTGCTGCAGAAAATGCAAAAAGTATGAAATGTAGGATACTATACCACACAGAGAGTGATATGTATTTCTTTGTACTTAACTGAAAATATCATCTGGGATAAATGTAAAATTTTACTTTTGGCAAGTTCAATCAATTTTTTGTTTTCTCTTTCACATTCAGTGTTAAAGCAAAACACTCCTATTCTTAATTCAGCTTTAAGAGTCGAGATTCAGTAACACCTGAGAGGGATTTAATAAAAAAAAGCAAGGTGGGGTGACCTGAGGAGGGAAGGGGCAGGGCTGGGGATGAGTGGGTGGAGTACCTGCTCCAATAGACCACTTCCTGGATTTGCCAACATCATCAGTGTGCAGTGATGTGGTTAAAGTTTTAAGGGCCACACCTGCCTCTTGTTCCTCCACCTGTTGCAGCGTATCACCTTCATGAGTTAACCCCATCAAGAGGAATGATTGCCGCCCTCTATGGATACCCGCTTTCCTTGTCTTAATCCCATCAAGCTTTGATTTTATAATCACTGGGATGATATATTCCACTTCTGACAGGATTTATCCTCCTCGAGGATTACCCTTTTAAGGCTGGAACATTTTCTTAGCTGCCTTTTTCTGTTGTTTCTCACGATTTTTCTGCTCTTTGGCAATAGCTTTCTTTTCTTTTTCCACCATTGTTTTGAGTTCCTTCACTTTTTTCTTGAATATCTTTTGGTCGTTGGCAGGAATTCCGAATTGCTGGGAGAAAAGTTTGGAAAATCACTGTTAGATTATTTATTTTATTTTTGAAACAATAAATGAACTCATCTTGCTGACTGTGGAACTGATTACATTGGAAAGTAAAAGTGCAGAACAAATTTTACAGCAGTGCACTTTCAAACTCTCTTGACAACTTTCTACCAAATTCCTCTCAAAATGATGATAGGTATTCATCAACTTGATGCTACATATGCACAAAGTACACGCTCCTACTCATAGTTAGTTACTACTGATCTCATGTTTAAAGAGTAAGAATTTTTATTTACAACTGTGCTCACATGAATGTAGAAAGTTAGGCATTGCTTAATTTTGTACTCAACTTGAACTCATTACAGTAGGCTTGCACTGAAATTGATACTCACATCTAAACATAATATTCTTGTTCTCATATTTAGAACAATGTGCCTGCAACACCAGTCTGCTTCATTGGTCATTTTGTTCAACCCAAATGAATCCAGTTCTCACACAGTTAAACTCTAGCTCAGCTACCCCCTGCCAACCTAAAATCTCCTCAAAACCTACTCAACACAATTTGAGAATCTAACTGTGTTGCCTCTCTGCACAGCCACTCTGCTGTGGAATCTACATCTCAACATATTACTGACCAACCAGGAGTGGTTTGGGTACAATTGGATTTGACTTATTTACACCAAGACAAAACTTTTAAACAGAAGGCAAGGTGAAGAGATGAAAATATAAGCAGACTTAACAATAAAACAATTCAAAGGGAAACACTAAGGCCAAGATAGAAAAAATCTTTAAACAAACAGAAAGCTAGAAAGGGCTCACAAATGGATAAAATCATTGAAATCACTGAATTCTTCAGCTAAAGACAGTTCAAAAAAATACCGTTTTAGAGGTATATGTTTTTTAGGAATAGTTTGAATTTACTCTCTTCACAGTGTACTTAAGAACCCCCAAAACCAGTTTTATGTGAATGACTGCTAGTGTACTTTGGAGCAATGAAAATGTTCTTTGTAATAAGTAGCAGGCCATTTTAACTTCAAACATTTTCAGGATAACGAATAAATGAAGAATTGTAGAACTACCCCTTATCCTTAAATAGTGTTAAGCCGATTATCGGTTGGTGTTATCGGTATCAGCCGATAATGGCGTTATCAGTTGGATACCGGTATCAGCTAAATCAGCAGTTGCCGCCGCTAACGGCAACCGATATTCTAAACTCCCCTCGCATTACTGCCAATTTTAAGAAAGTCTGGGTACGTACAAAATTGTGGTCTGCAACGATCCATTCCCCCATTAGGCCTCAGCCTAAACATTAGCAAACGATGCCAGAGGAGAAGCCGTGATCACTACTGTTTTCAAAAGTTTAAGTAGGCATCGCGTGATCTTTTAAAGGTGCAAGTCATTTCTGGAACTTGAGTATTCTACACTGTTCATCACACATATATCATTTCCAACGTTAGGCCTACCATGCAGTGTAGAGTTCCCACCAATTTGTTGTTTGCAACTTTGTGCACTTTACACAGTTCCTTTAAAAGCCTGTAGAATATTTCCAAAATTCCCTGCCAAAAACTTAATTTTAACTTTGAAAGATTCCCTGAAGAAATCATAATTACTTTTGCTCCAAATGACTAAATCTTTCGACATGCATTAAAACTTTTCCGCGGTCCGCTTGGATGTTCGGTATGTTGCTCACATGCTTCGCGCAAAATAAACATGCCTGTACTAGATACAGTACTAACAGTGTGGGCTCTCACGACACGTTCTACTGTGCAATACATGTGCAAACATCGTGGCTTTGTGAGCAACTACGCCACAGTTTCTGAGTGAAGCACAATGTACAATCCTTGTGGTAATTATCTATGCCAGAATTTACTGCAAAGACATGCCAAGACTTGTACCACGGAATACATACAACATACTTTACAATGAAAAGGGCCAGCGCACATAACATACACAGCATGCACAAGGCCAATGCCATTTTTTATGTACCGTATATAGCATACTTCATATTTTACAATAAGAATCACATACGTAAGCATATATGGCTATAGATTTACAGTACTGTGTTATTTTGTATTTCGCCCTGCACCGGGAATTACGGAATTATACGCAATGATGGAACAGCCTTTGCAAGTTTTATTCGGGGATTTGTCTGTGAGTTGCAATGGTAATTTCTGGGCGGGATTTTTTAACAAATGTGAAGTAGAAACTCAGCAACTTGATGTTGACTTTTTAGTACATTCCTTTGGCAATGTAAACACACGTGGCCTCACAGGCCTACCGTAGCAAACATAGCTTGACTTTCATGTAATGTTTTACTCTGTTATCGATATCTGTATCGGTATCGGGCCAATATTAAGTTTGACTTATTGGTTATCGGCAAGTTCTGATATCACTGTTATCGGCTCAACACTATCCTTACAGGAAAACCATATTTCATAAAAGTAGACACAATGACACCAGTCACACAAAATTGTTACAGTTTCTCCAATATGCTCATCCAAGAACTTGTCAGGGATAACCTGTTTTTTACATAAGAGATTTAAACCCTAGGACATCCAGAGAATGTCTTACAGAGTATTTCAACTATTTTACTATAACTATATGACACTACAACATGGGCTTGGGAAAACTGTAAACACCCTTTAAAGAATTAAACTCTTGGTTAAAAACTTACTTTTAATTGTGGTGTGTCCAGCTGCATCAACACAGGTCCATTCACACCTTCAGCAGTGAACTTGGCAATGTATTGTTCCAGATTGCATCCCATCAGCCACTGAGAGACATGCGTTGTATTCCACTCCTCCACTGGTCTTTCATCAATATAGTACGATTTTTTGGCGCTTTCCTGGCGAACAAAATAAAATAAAACTCAAAAGAGTGTTGCAAGTGGTACAACTTACCACTGTGCACAAAAGAGCTTTCCCCTAAATTAACCAGTTACCTGTGTATGATGGATATATCCATCACGTCCTTACTTCACCCCACTGCCTATGACAGATATATATATATATATATATATATATATATATATATATAACGCTAATTTCCCCCTTAAGGCGAAAGTCTTTATATCTTCCTACCTTAAGGCGAAAAAAAAA
>WURT03017076.1:0-16042 GCA_009936505.3 Holothuria glaberrima | reverse complement strand
GAGCCCCCAGTGAAAAAAAGTAAGGGGTTAAAGGTTGCTTAGCCCCCCCCCCCCCCAATATTTGCTAAGTGCAGACATAAGATCCATCTTTCAAGGCTGGGTACATGCAGCTTAGAACATTCGTGAAACGCCGTTCCAGCCATCTGGAGGTTTTGTAAAGCCAAACAGTTTTCTTGTCCGCTCAGCGCTAACTGATGGTGGCGCTCCGCCCAGAAACATTTTTTACCGTTTTTTCATAAATTGATTTTTTTCTCATTAATTGAGAAATTGGAGATATGAGATCTAGTATGTTGAGGCTGGGTACATGTAGCTTAGAACACTCGGGAAGTGCCGTTTTCGGCCATCTGAGGGGATTTTAAAGCCAAATTTTCTTGTAAGCTCAGCTCCAACCGATGATGGCCCTCCGCTTAGATAGTCTTCCTGGCGCTCATCCCCCAGTACCTTTTCGATTCGGCTGCTCCTGATAATTTACAAGCACCTCTGAAGACGTTTTGAACATAAAACAATAGGAAAAACAATGAGAAATTGTCACATGCTCAAAATAGGCCATTCATGAACTAGAGTGACGGAGCAAACTAACCCTGATTGGGGTGACTTCATTTTCCCTTTAATCCAGACTTGAACATGCCATTATATTCAAAGAGCTTCCAAGGGTTCTTGTCCAGGGAATCCTTTGCCTCTAGATCCTGCCAATTGGTTCCCTTTACCAAGCCCAAGGATCCCACGATAGGCCTTCAACTTTGAAAGAAAAACGTTCTAATGCAATTGTCATTTTAAGACTTAAAATGAGTCCACGTTTTGCTCTTTTATGAATATGAAACTTCCATATTTTTGGCATATCAAACTTGTAATATTGACGATAATTTTACCTCATTATTAGCATATAAAATGTCTAATCCCTCAGAGCTTCAGGGGGCTTTGCCCCCTGGACCTCTCCTAAGGGTTCGTCTTTAGACTCCACGCCGTAGTGCTCGCTACACTACAAGTGAGCATTGGCGCTTCGGCGGAAATAGCTTCCTTCTTCACAAAATACGACCCCCTTTAAAAATGTCTGGTGACGCCCATTCTGTGGGAAATTTACACCTTCCTAGATCTACATTTTGTCAAATGTAAGCCCCAGAACATAATAAATGATAGAAGAAAAGTAAGCAATATATCACAATAACTTAGCACCTGTTCGAAGCTATTAAACTTACTCTTTGCCGCCAAGAGCTTTGGCACCACGGATTGCTGTGGTTAGCAATGACTTGGTAAATAAAATGAAATGCTTGTAAAACGATATGCTAGGTCAATCAAACTCAAGTGAGGGAGTAGGTGCAGCTAGGGAACACCTCATTTGAAAGGTTTGTTTTATGACTAGATAAGTTATAAGCTGATGGATATTTTATTGGTTTGTTTGACTTCTTTTGTGTCTTCTGTGGGATCAAATTCTCATGTGGTCAGAGGGTACAGAAACAGGGAGGTAATGTTGCGCATTAACTCATTCATAAGGCCACAATGGCCGGACAAGAGTTCCGTGATGGATCAAATTGGAATCTCTTTAGTGGGGTGAGTTTGCTTTCTTTTTACTGCTAAACTTTGTGTGTAACACGTCATCCTTGTTGAGGTCTGGGAAAGAACAAATATTAAAATAATGGGACACACAGGACTACTCTAGAACTAACAAATAATGACAAAATACTGAACACAAACTCGTCTTCCCAACTTTGTTCGTTTTTTCAATGGTTTTACTTAACTACTTATTACCAATTTTCAAAGTTTTGCGTACAACTCTACCTACCCGTGTTAAAGGTGATTGTCTGCGATGGAGTAAGCAAGAAGGTACACTTTGGAATTTCTTAAAGAACACCTACGAAGGTTTCAGTAATATTATTACAAGTATTTGCTATAATGATAAGGTGAAATTTGTAAATCACCGAACATAAGGGATATTTTATTGCTCCCATCCCCTCAGCCGTCAAAAATATAGACTCTTCAGTATGATTATCCACGTGTCATTATTTGTATACTCTGCAAACATATAATTCAACCCTTTTAAATAATACAGTAATTTTTTCAATGTTTTTTTTATAAAAAACGATGCATAATTGTGCCTCAACTTCCTTTCAAGTTATCGGAAGTTTCTGAAAAGGAAAAGAGAAATCCTTACGGGTCAGTGAAGGACAGTGCCTGGGTAGGGGAACATGGTTTATTTACGTTGCAAAGTAAGTAAATGTAAGAATGTCCTTTGATATTACTGATGATGTTACCTGGCGTAATTTGTTTGAGAACAGGTCGTGAGGGATCGCAATAGTTTGTATAAGTAAATGAGCCACACCACTCTTCGGTTATTGGTTGTAGTGACGTAGCACTGGGTAAATGAAAGTTTTTGCACAACCTTCATCTATCTTTTAAAATTGGATTGGGGGAAGTGATGATCGACAATCTTGGGTTTCCTTAGAATAATCTATTTTTTAATGATGTCGTATTTAAGACTACTTCTGTTTAAGTAGAAATTCTTTAAAACGCTGGCTTCTTGACATGGTCATATGTTTCTTTAGAATGCAGGGAAGTTTTACTTTTCCATGAAGGCTATTGTGTTTGGTTACCGATTACTTATGTTAACCGAGGAGAATAGATCACCTTCCGTCTCCCCCTTTTAACAAGAGTGGTTACTTTAATAGCAGTCTCATTCTTTAGTGATATGAAGAGGTAAGCCAAGTTTATCTGAAATTCCATTGGGGTTTTGATCTCTTGTTTTTACAAATTAAGTGTATAACATATCAACATGACACAGTTACTAGCTACCTTTACAACGACGAAAGGAGGATTTTCCCAGGGTAGCACTGGCAGCTGGCCCGTAACTCAATGGACTAAAGGGCGGCGCCCCCTTAAAATGTCGCTACAAAACTTCAAATGTTTTCTAAATTGTAACACATCCTACCCTTTGGAGGCCTCCTCGACTCCATTTAGGGTCCTGCTGGGTGTGGATTTGACAAGGGGCTCTAAGATTACGACCCCGAATCATTGTATTTTTAGTTTAGAAGAGACTGGTATTATATTCCGGTTTCTTTTAAAAGCAAAAAGAACAAACTGTTGTTTAATCTTTCCCTTCCAAACCACCAATACCCTTTTAAGTCCACCACAGTTAATTAAATGGGAACGTTAACTACATTTATTCACTTAGGCCTGGCAACTTTTCTTTTACAAAGTGCCTGTCTTTTTTCATGAGGAAACTGGTTTTATATTATGATCAAAGAGAACGAATAGATTACAGATAAAACGCAAGAATGAAGAATACAACATGACTCAAGTTTAAATATTAATCAACTTTCGCTGTTGTATTAAATAGATGTGAGTAAAAATATGTGACCGACAATAAGCCTAAGCTTAAAAAAAAATGATTGTAACTAGGGCAAGAAACTTTATTGTTGATATGATAAAGTAAGTATAAACATCACCAGGTATTTTGCCCAGTTAACTGCACAGAAGGAAACCAAATGCAAGGTTCAACAGAACGCTTAGATTCCTCATTTGGTTGTACATTTCTTTTATCACATAATGGACGCAAGGACGTGCTTCAGAGTGTATTTAACAATATGAATACAATTGGAGGATGGACTGCATAGGGTATGGAATGCGTAGAAAAATATCGACAAATGAATAAATATGATACTGGCATGGCACTTTTACTTTTAACTTTTTTTAACCAAATGAGCAGGCATTGTGGCAACGTCTTTTGTCTTTCATTTATCGTTAGGAAAGTAAAAGTATATTTTTCGATGATGTTAAGTGCAGCTAAAAGGTAGGGGCAACGAGGAAGTCTTTGCAGTTTCATTTCTAATGTTTAAATTTAAGCCTATCAGATTTACACTTACCGAAAAAACAATACACACGTACGATTTTATAGTACACAATCGGATAGCTAATGTTAGAAGACGTGAACTCGCAGTCTCCGTGCCAATGGTTAGCAATCGTAGTAGGTCGTTTCCTTTCAAAGGTAAGAATATTTCGAATTTTCGGGTTACAAAGTTCTTGTTGGTGTATTTTGCTTCATTAGAAAGATTTCTTGGTGGTTGTATTTGACCAAGTTTAATCCCTCAGTACATTAAAAAAGGATTTCGTTCAAGGAAATAAAAGGAATCAGCGAGGTACATTAAGGAACTATTATGAATAATAATCATTTAGTCTTTATGCCAGAATTGCATGTTATTACCTCCGTTCGTTTAGACAAAATTTAAAGAAGTATTCCTGATGTCTTTGCAAATATGTACGAGAAAATATTTTACAATTAACGTTGGCGTAAATGAAGGCATAACATCTAGTCAAACTGTCAGTTTCTCATTTGCCAAGTTCTAAACCCACAGTTTATTCTCTTCCAGATGAAACTAGATTTTCTATATACTATTTTGTGTCCTAATGCTACAGACTGAAAAATATCAGAATGACAGCGATTCATTTACCGACATTGGCAGTGTGGTGTTCTATTGCAGTAGCGTTTTTGCATACAGGTATGCTGTTAAGATAAAATTCCATTTCACCTTTCCTACTTTGAATTAGGGCTGATTTACTAAGTAAACTATATCACCATTGTCGTGTGCAAGAATGTTTAGGAATGGGACTGTGATATCGGGAAAGTGCAGCCAATGTACTATGCCTCTTGAGTCACGAAAAATTTGGAAAATGCTTCCCATTTCAAACAATTTGCCAGAATATTATTAACGAGGTTGAATTGAAGGTCCCAACAACCTCCCAAACGGTTTGGGATCAAAAGGTCTGCTGTTGCCCCCCTGTTTCTGTCCAAGAGCAACACCAAGTTGAGGGCACAGAGGAAAAACCGCAGGAAGCTCTTAGCTGCAATGTTAGAAATTTTAATGATGCATTTAAGCCTTGTGAAATGACATGGGATCGGCAATAAAGATGACATTTTGTCTTTTTAATTAAACTCTCATTCCGTCTGACTGACACCAGGCTAGATTGAATAAGCAGAGGGCGTGAGGGTAGAGCCCAGAGGATGGAAAATGGTACTGGTGCCCAGAAATTTTGTAACAGGCGAGGTAACGAAGGGGGCATGGGGACATCCCCTGTCGAGGCCTACGCTTCCACTTATCTCCAGTCCTCCCTTATACAACATGGAACATACACAACTTTTGTCCCCAATCCCTGCCCTATACTTTTGAAGTCCTTTTGACCCCGCTGTTTTGAATAAGTATACCAGATACGTTTTCGTCATGGAAGTAGCGATTAAAAATTCACAAGGGGAGCCTTTTCAGTAATTTAAACTTTATGAGTAAGAGAACAAAAAATTTCAAACCTTCCCACTATCATAATTATGTCTATTCAAAGCAGATGTCACGGTACCTTTAAATATCTAAAACAAGATAAGAACGGGAATGTAAATACGTAGATATTCATTGAAAAACTATCAACCATTTTTTTTTATCAACCATATTTATAGAAAAATTCAGTCCAAGAATCACTGAGAAGCAAGCATGGCAGTGGCAAGATCGAGAAGATCGTTCAACTCATTTCTATAAATTGACATGAAAGATAAATATGAAATATCAACTATGATTTTGAATCTCATTGAAAAAAGTAAAATTTGCACTTTTGCAGGATGTATAGTCAATCAATTTATCCAAAACGTCCAATATGTTTCTAAACGAACTATCTCCTTATAAGTGAGTGTTTCAATAATTCTTAATATCAGGACACCTTTGCAACGCAAACACGACAGAAGTAACGACAACGGAAAGTTATTCAACGGATTATCCGACGTCAGGTAAACAATTCTTACTTATTACTCGAGCAGATACTATGAAACTAGTTTCTGTTAAACTATCCTAATATCCACCAAAATTCATAACACATTCAAATTCACTATTGTTTTCTGTTTAAAATTTTCAGGATCCCATATATTGTTGTTAATTGCAAGCATTTTTGTTCACATTCCAAATAATTGATATTTTGGAAGGGATATCCTTAGCCATGTAATAAATTCGCCACCATTTTCATCACATACAGATACCGGGAACAAGAATATTTCACTTGCAGTTTTAATCAATGACACAATTGCATTAAACTGTTCCTTTGATGCTAATTCGGAAAAGACGATCTTGTGGTGGTTTAACGGCAACATTCTTTTCCTTGGAAACGACTCATTTTTACCCAAAATAGCAAACGCTCGAGTTGATGTGAATGCGACAAGTTCTTCTCTGTATATTGAAGAATTTAATTCAAACAACAAAGGAATATATGAATGCAAGAGAGGAAAGAATGAAACAGGACTTTACGCGTATTTATACATCGAGAGTAAGTTAACCTAATGTTTATGACATGTTCAACTCCATGGTATCACTATACTTTAAATAACAATGCACAACCAGACTTCAAGTAATGGGATATTTTTCTATCTTTTTGTAGGACTTATCAAGAATTTGTCAATCGTATTTGTGAATAGATCACTGACAAATCCGATCAGTGTTACTGTTGATAAAAATAAGACATATCTTTTCCGTTGTTTTGGGGACGAGCCATCCTCTAACCCTTTTATTTGGAAGATTGACAGTGTGCCCGTTGACGAAGTAAACACTCCGTCGTTTTATCCTCATTCTGACAAAGGTTACATTAAATACAATTACTCAGAATTGTTACTTCACGTACAAGAAAGAATTAAAGTCATCACGTGTCAGACGGGAAATCATGGTATCAGTATACTCATTGAAGGTGAGAATAGACTACGGTATCCAAATAGTATAGTATTTTGACTGTACAATATAAGAGTGCAAAACGGATTAAAAAATGTTTGGTAGTTTTGTCATTCCTAAAGTTTTTAATAAAAAAAAAACTACTCTGATCGAATAAGGTTGGTTTTCTTTTTTCATCATCAACAGCTACAGTTAAAATAAGTAAAAGTTGTTAATACAGTTAGTTTTCGAAATTATAACTTAGAAAACCCCTATTTGAAAAGAAAATCCCACTGGCATCATAAAATGCACCCGAATTCATACTTGAACTTTTTTCTTCGCCTTAGTGGACAGTGACCCTCCTTCGGTGAACTTGACATTTTTCATGATTGTATTAGGTGTTTCTGCATTGACAGTTCTTTTTCTTGGGTCAGTTTGCTACTGTGCATTTACATGTGGCCGACGTAAAGATAAAAGTAAGTTCATTCTTTAGCTTGTTAATATTAATGGTGCTTTGAGACTGAATAAACAGTGAATATTGTTTTAGACTTTAAAACTGTTCAGACTGAAAGAACTCAATGAAAACCAAAGTCATAAGATGTTAACCGGTCAGTAAATTCAACGTTTACATGAACGGTAGCTCTTCATTATTTTCTCTTGTTCAATATCTTTTCCTCTGAAGACGTATTAAGTTTGAATAACAAAGCTTTAAGGAATTTGGTTCTGCTTTTAAGGTATTTATTTTTTCGTTTCTTCTGGTCGCAGAACCAACGTCGTGGCGATCTTCAATTTATTCGTAAGCATTTTTCTACTTCTCAAAGCAAATTGTTTTAAGTAAGTAAACGAACTTCAGTCTATCTTAGAAGTATGTAAGGCCCGGTTTCCTTTCTAAGAGACTTTATGCAAACGCCTACATCCCAACATCGATTTGAATCTTCGCTACTAAACCTTATAGCAGAATGAAATAATAACATAGAAATTAAATCGATTAAGTAAAGAAGAAAGAAAATAGTGTTATCATCTCATTTTCACTTAGGCCTAAACAAAGTTGAGTACGTACCCTGCAACTCTAACCCTTTCCTACATTACTATTAAATGACCCAAATATCGTTGTAATAAAGTAATACTTTACCATCCCAATTATATTCCCTTCAGATCACATAGGGAATGAAGGATCTCCATATCTATACACAAGGAACCAATAACTCTGTACCTCTTATCCTCACACCTATACTGAAATATATTTATATATTTATAGGGTAACGCAAGCACGCTCTCTAGATGATTGTGTTTTTTTACAGAATGCCAAGTATAACATCAAATGATCACGCCGATAGCAATGACCACTTCAGAAATCGAGGAGAACGCGGTGGTGTGAGAGATATTGAAAACATGAAAGGGGGACACGTTTCTAAAACCCTTAGCCCATTTGATTTAGAATATGGTAATTGCAATATATTTGTGGATATCGTAGAAAGACATATAATAAACAAACCTTTTGTTAAAGGGAAATGGCAGTCCCACAAAAATTATTTTCAAAAATTTGCTAAATCTTACAGATCTCTTCTTATTTCTCTCACATGTATTTTCGTAATGTTCCTGTGTCAATTTCATTGAATATTAAGGATCAACCAATGAGTTATTCTGCATAAATTTAGGGAATAAGTAACAAAAATATTGTCACATGACTGATAGGAGCCATTCCTGGACCAGTGTACCGGGGTACACTGCTTCAAATTGGGGAGGGGGGCTGCATTTTCCCTTTAATCTTAAGTACAATGTATTGGTTTATCCGAATGCGAAATTACAATGTTATGAATATACTGGGTTTGCTGCAAGCACCCCAAGGTATTCCAAACCCATTTTGCATCCTTAAATATTATGATGATCACACGTATCTACCTACAAACCTGTCGTCATTTGCCGTAATATACTATAGTTTTGTTGTGGTAATCATATCCCTAGCCCATATTTTTCAAATGTAAATGTTCAGTTGAGTAGTACACCTTTCTGGGTGACCCATGCACTCTTTGTACCGTTTGCTCCAAGGTGACACATCTAGTGACGTAGCATGCGTACGTATATTCCTTATTTATGTACGTTTTGAATTCAGTGCGAGATAGCTTATGTGGAAAACACTCATAATATGTTGTCCTGATCAAACTGCCTGTGACACAGCTTTATTCAACCATTTGACTATTAGATTGTCCTACTCGCTGAGACAAAACATTGTTGTATTCCATTGATATTTTTTTATTTCAAGTTTTTGAGCATGATTTAAACTGAATATTTGTGCAACATACGAACACTCTTGTCTCACGTCTCGGCAATCACCTATTGACGCTTTTGCTCCTGGTCGGTAGCTTTTAAAAGCACGTAAAAGTAGAGGACGTTTGTTATACAGTGTAAATAATTTTGGTTCTCGCTAAAAGAATCAGTTTGAAATGAACATCCACTGAATATAATGAAATACCAAAGTGGACTGAATGCAACAAGTTTAAGAGCTTTGCACCCTTTATTTTGGGAAGTTTTAACATCAGCGGCAAACAGCTGTAGGATTAGCGCTGTAATTTTTTAATTTTACTTATGCTATTGAGAGCGTAGAATCAACAAAAGAATGACGCGTTCGGGACTGGGTAACAAAGGGAGAAATGCGGGCTGTTGCAAGGAAATGGGAAATTAAATAAGATTATAATAGCTTTGGCTTGAGGGGATGATGCGAGGAGCTTGTGATAAGTCTACCACGGATAGCATTTCTTGTCTATGCTACCTATAGAAATTCATGGTAAAAGAAGAATTCCGTCAAATTACTTGACGTAAAGTAAAGCTTTCGCTAGAAGTGGCTCTGATTACTTCGGGACCCTAAGAATCACTTTTATATAAACTTGCATAAACACGGACGGTCGCTGAAATTCGTCTATTTCTAGGGAGTCCCGTTTGAAAAACCTTTCTGCTCATTAAATATGTGGTACTCTTACTAATGAAACCTAGTCTTAACTTACGAAAAAGAGTAACAACTTTTGGTATGTACAGGTTTCCGCTGTTAAATTAAAGACGTGAGCTTGCTATTTTTTAAATGCTTAAGAGATAAACCATTTTAGAGATTTAGGAGCATTGACTATTTTAAGATGAAAAATCTTAGCATGCTAAGTTATTCAAAATAATAAACTGCCTTTATGTTTACAAGTAAATTGATTGTAATATGCCTGTTTTGACTAAATCATTGGAAAACTGTTTGTTTACATCTTTTTCACACCCCATTTTAGTTGATCCAATATCTCAACATTCAACAGCTGACACTTACAACACTTTCGAACGAAATTTGAATACATACGGCCTACAGCTACATTCTCCGACGTTAAAGGATGATTTGAATGAATTTTGGGAAGCGTCTTTATGCGGTGGTAGCTTTAATGAAAGGATAATTGTGAGGAGTCTGAGCGGTAAGTTATTCTAAATTGCAAAGGTGAGGCCATCTTGGGCAACAAGTATCACTTACACATGAAAGGAGCATATTTCCGTAACCTTTATGAGAGATATCCTACCTTAAATTTTATTAGAGTGCTTACTACTGTTGTAATTATAATAACAACGAAAGTGTAAGCAATTAATATTACTTTCATTTTGTGTTCATTACATTCAACCATCGGATACTATGGTAGTTCCTGGTACAAGCATGGAAAAGTAAAAACGTTCTTATAATGTGACCATAGAGTGTACACTCAATATTTCTTTGATGTTACCATGGTGAATTGTACACAGCGTACTTTTGTTGTTTTGTTTTTTTTCTCAGGTAAAGCAACTGTGGACCTTCTTGAAGAGTTTCGAAAATTTATGATAAGTCTACACGAACTTCCTTATCACCCAAACATTTGGAGTGTGCATGGGATTTCTAAGGAGAAATGTGAATATTTACTGGGAGTTTTAAATCTGAAGTGTCATTACTTTGATATTTTAATGGCTTTAACATCAGATACCCTATAACCAAATACTGAAAAGGATGTTTAAAGTTTGTGGTCGTTTCGTATATTGTAACTGTCTATCTCTTTTTGACTTAGTAGCAGTTACCATTTTGTACTTACACTAGTCTTGCTTATTAACATTAAAGTATTGGTACTGGACTTCATGCTTATTGTACAGTCAACTAGGTTTTAAAGTGAATGGAACTGTTGAATTAACTTCAATATTGCAATGGACACAATGTGGAGACTTGGGAAGAGAAAAATGTCTCTATCATACGTGATTTTGACAGTATAGGTTTAGTTGATCAGAGCATACATTAAGTAGGTGTTAGTTAGTTAATTCGATGAGGTTTTACGGCTCAGTTTGTAACCAACTGGTTTAAGCCAGGCCGACCACGGCTTTTTTTCCAGTTGTGACTCACTTGCTTGTTTTCCCTAATCAATGGCCAGGATTCGAACCCTAGACCTTCCGGCTGCAAGTCGGATGCTCTAACCATTTGACCATTAAGTAGAAAACATGATATCAAAAAAGTCATGGAGCTATTACTGATAGCTCTTTGCTAAGATTTATATGGACAGTGCTTGAAAATCACCATAACAAACTAAATGAACAATCAGCTATTTTAACATGTCTGTTAATACATTTCAATCTTCAGTACCATACAGAATATGCTACGAACATCATGACCAAACCACAGTGAGAGACTATCTTCTTGGAAATTTTCAGTCACAAGGAGACTCGGATTCTCCGTACAATCAGACGCAGACGTTGGTGGTACTCGCTTATCAAATCGTCGATGCAATGGTTTTTCTCAAATCGTACGCGGTATGAACAGTCTTTTGAATGATCAACTTATTGTGGACATTTATTTCAATCATTATGAATTAATTCCTGTCGGTGCTTTCTTAAGGATATATAAAATAGTAAACCCGATTGTACTCGTCTTCATGATGATTACTAAACACATAATATTACTACTACATTTCACGATGTTTATAACCAATACAAGTAAACTTATAGACATTAATTTTAAATTCATGTCGTTGTTTCTCATTTGCTTCAGTTCGACCACGTTGCAATAAGAACAGAAAAGATATTACTAGACCACACCGAGGATTGTAAACTTTACGAATTTAGCCTGTCTTCACAATCTCAACAAATTGCCCTCAACGCCTGTCGAGAGGTATGTTTAAAAACAACTGTTCAATGTTATAACTCTTTCATTCTGTGCAAAATATGGCAAATACCTAACATATTGTACCATTATGTTTTTGGTATTCATTTGGGAAGCTTTCGAAGAGGTGGGCACTTCGAGAGTATGTACAATTTAAATCTTGAACAAATCTTTGTTATAAAGTAAAACAACAACAAAAAGATTAATGAATGAATAAAAAGAAATGTGTCATGAATCATCTCAATAACTTTTAAACTAAAACAATATTAACCAAAGTTAAATTAAATTGTGCTCAGCGTGATCTAAAGGGCCAACATAAACGACATATTTTATTGTGCAGAAGTGGTTTCTTTGAACAGAATCATCTTCTTCCGTGGCTTGCCCCTGAACTGATTTTCCTTGAAGAATACAACCAATGGACAGATATCTGGGCGTTTGGTGTTGTTCTCTGGGAGCTGTGGTGTGGGGGTAGGATGTTTTAATAACTTCTTATCTTTTTCCAATAAAACTGTAATTGTTTGAAATACATTCATAGCATAATCCGAATTTATTATTTTTGGTAGCAGGAACCAATTACCAAAATGTATCACTAGCGTTCTTACTATTGGTGATATTCCCGTGCATAGGTCTGACAAAATTAAACTACTTGGTGTGTTTCTGGACGAGTCACTTAATATAAAGTATCATATATCTATGAAAGCACGGGCCGCTGCTCTAGCTATGTCTAACTTAAAGAAGATCCGTCAATATCTGGACAGATCAACTCGCTAATGCTACGATTTTTTCGCATATGGATTATTGTAATGGTCTGTTCTTTAATCTCTCAGAGTCTACGTTACATCCTCTCCAAAGAATTCAGAACCTTACTGCTAAATTAATTCTCGGTCGTTCCAAATTTGCCGGTGCTTCTGAGGCTTTGAAAGAGCTACATATCCTGCCTATCAAAGCTCGTATTGAGTATAAGATTTTCCTTCTTGTGTTTAAATGACTTCACAATTTAGCTCCAGCTTATTTATCTGTGTTGCTTGAATTAAAATCCTCCTATTATTCTACTAGATCCTCGAAGGGCTTACTTCTCAAAGTTCCCTTTACTAGTCGCAAATCCTTTGCGGATCATTCTTTTAGCGTCGCTGGCCCTAAGCTTTGGAATGCCTTACCGGTCGATATTAGACAGTCTTCGACCATTGTTTCTTTTAAAAGTGCTTTAAAAACTTATCTTTTCATTAGATCGTTTTCTTGAATCTTGTTTTTGTACAGCGCCATTAAGTGTGGTTACACAGGAATGTGCGCTATATTAAGTTTTTCAACCTTAACCTTAACCTTATAATGATCTTTTTATGTTGGGGATATATTAGGGGAAGGCGTTTGTATCTTGACGAACGCGGTCGAAATTCCACTATTACAATGATTTTTTATCACTACCGTTTGCATTGTTGAGGAAAGGAAAATAGAATAAGAATATAGGATTTAAATAAAGAGGGAAAACAGCAGGAGTTATATATATATATATATATATATACAGAAATATATATATATATATACAGAAATATATATATATATATATATATATATATGCAAGAGTCAAAAAGACACCAATATCGATACATTCATTTCCAACTATTATTTTATACAAACCAGAGAAATACAAAATATTTCGGGCTGTCTTAGCCCTTCCTCAATTGTATATATATATATATATATATATATATATATATATAGACGTTTCGGATAGATCTGCTGTCCCTTGTTATTATAGTACGAATATACAAAACTAAGTGGACATAGCTGCTCCAAATAAGGCCGCAATACAAACAAAAACAAGCTCAAGCACACAAAAATGTTAAAAAAAAGAAAGGAACCACACTCAGGAGTGGACTGGGGAGGAAATTCCTACCGGAAAATTTGACCCACAGGGGCCCCGCCGCACGTGAATAAAAACAACCAAAATCGCAATTATATAATATACAATTAAGCTAAATAGTGTGTGCTTTGGGGTAGGGGGTTATAAGTGTATAGCTTGATAATCCTTTCGATGATGTTTATATAGTATCGCAATTCGTACAAATCTTGATAGTTAAAAACGTTTTCAAATAACTTAAAGTCTGCCTTTTGTCTTCCGTGAAAGATCATTTGATCACTATACGTTGCCACCATCCCCAGCTGACATAAATTGTAAAAATCACTTGAGCCTTGTCTGGTCTATGATGTTTCGTACTGCACATCAGATCCTTAATCAATGGAAAGGCTCAATTTCTTAAACCAATAAAATACTTTAATCAACACTTGAATTCTTAGTTATATTAGGAATGATGAAACAGTGTCGCCACCAAAGTTTGGTGCAGTGGGGGGGGGGGACCACATATGATATCGTAAAAACACCTCAGCCCCCAAGTCTGCGTAAAATGCACCTTTTATATGAGTCTCTGCGTCTTTTATACAGCAGTAGGGATCTTTCCTTTGTCATTACATAAAGGTGCCATCCTTCGGGAGGGGTCTGAAGAGAGGGCGGTGCCCCCCTTGAGACATTTGTGTTGATTTAAGATGGTTCAAATGAAAATGACTTATCTTTAGTATATTTTTGGAACTGATCATATATGGCTTAAAATGTTCATAATTTAATTAAGTTAGGTGAAAGAGGAGAGTGTGTTGTCTAAGTGAAGGATACGTTGTCGGCAAATCTCATGAAGCCTCCACACCCTGGTAATTTTACTGCGTTCTATTCGAGAACAGTTTTTACGCAAAAAAAAAAGATGTGCGGAAAATTTTCCTGTCCTTCATTGCGCAATACAAAAGGGCATCTAAGGCTCTCAGACACCATAAAGGGCCTCCTGAAAGCTCTGCATTAATTACATAAAATGGGGCAGTGACATAATGCTTATTACCTGATATCCAAATGATAACATAGAGTATTGCGCCGAGCACCTTACAACTATCGTATTTTAATTAATTTTGAACGAAAATCCAGATGAACAGCTTCCAGCAATGGGGAATAAAAAGAAGAGAGAGAGAGTATAGGGGAGGGAGGTGATATTGGACCTCCCTGGCAGGTATAGCAAAAGGGATGAAAGACTAACAAGCGCATTTCAGAATGCTTTTTTCCGTAGTAAGTGAATTACCAATCACCATTTATATCGATAATGGCTTCGCGCGAAAAGCTCGATTTTTTTTGAAAAATTAATAACGGCAAATACGTACTTTCACGGTACGAACATCCTTTACATTGATACTTACTGGAGAAAGGCTACCAAGCCTACTAAATCCATTTGAGTTCTATGGCCTCCCGGTTTTGTTTGAATACGTTAGCAAGCGACTGAAGTCTGATTTGCTCAACATTTTACAGATTTGGAAGTGCTGGCCCAGCGGAGTATTCCCTTTTCTTATTTCTTTTCTATGACAGGGGTGCCTAACACTTAACTCATCTGCCGTCGGACGCACATATTCTTTCCCACAGTCCTTACAATTGATCAGGTACGCCACCCCTACCGAGGTACAAGTTATAGTACTATTAACGGTGAACCTTTCTCCGGTAGCATTGCTCTACATTTTGTTAGTTTTCTGTAAGACATTACAAGTGCCCCAGTTTTTAAAATGGTTCTTAAAGCAACCCTTGTGTGCATTCCTGACATTCCCCTAGTCCTTACCAAGTGCGCCTGTAGGTTACCAGATTGACGGTATATAACCCGAGGAGGACCGGGAAGGACATTTATAAGATTAGGTGGAAGCTGTAAAACGTGAAAATGTTTATTTATAATAGATCTAGGGTTAGGAAGTCTGGGATTACAAGTGACTACAAGGGGGGCTTTGAAGGGGTTCCATCTTCTCCTACTTTTGACTCCTTATATGTTTTGAGCCCTATCAAAAACTGATTCTAAAAGAGAGGAGGGGTATCTTCTCTCCAGAAAAGTTGAATTTACTCTTCTCGAAATGTTTTTGGGTCTTTCCTGGATAAGAGCTAATCATTTTGAGACTTGAAGACTGACTAATAACAACACCCTTTTTGTACACTTACTTTGGTACGAGTCATAATGAAGGTGAAGTTTAAGATAAGAAGGCTTGGTATACAGGTCTATTGTCAGTATTCCGCCTTCTGATTTGATGCGAAGATCAAGAAAGCATACTCTGTAATCACTTATAAATCATATGTAAATTGTAGAACCCCTAGGGAAAGATTATTCATGACATTGACAAAACCTTCAAATTTTTCCTCCCCTTTAGTCCATACACCACAGATGTCGTATAT
>WURT03017065.1:0-16042 GCA_009936505.3 Holothuria glaberrima | reverse complement strand
CTGACATCTGAAGAAATAAATTATTGAGGCTGGAAATCTACTCATCTTGTTTTAATTGTCATTCCACCTTTGTGACAACAACACAACACTCAATGTAGCCATATCGCTATTCGATTGATCATGTGTGCACGATCAATGTCACATGATGCAATTTTCTGCATGTCTCAACACAGTTACTCGGTTTATACGTGGTGTGTATATGGAGTATGTAAAGTTTCCTAACCAGGGATGTGTATATTAACTATATGGTTCCACATAATTATTTTTGCATAGTTGATGAGGTATTTCTAGAATTGCCACTGAATTTGAAACTTTCAAGGTGTTGTAACTTGAGAACATTAAAATACCAGTCAATCTTCCATTATGGAAGTTTATTCTATAAGTGCAAGGTAAAAGCAGTTTTCTTTGGTTACATCTGCCCATACTCTTAAGATTTCACTGTCACATTTTGGTCTTTCAAAGCAACTACTAGTTAGTCTAAAATTGCATTGCATAGTTCTATTTAACAAGGAAACTTTTTATGTCTCCTATTACAAGAAGGGTTCACTAGAGGGAAGGTTTGCTGGATCATTTGTTCACTAGACAGATCCCAACTCCACACCAACCATACTCCTAATCAGCACCCTTATCCTACCCCAGGGTAACCCGTATCGTAATCCTAACCATTGGTTTTTATTATCTCAATACATGACATGTATTGAGATTTTGTCACACTAGCCAGTCACTACTGTAGCTGTAGCTAATATTCTTTTCAGCATCGTCACATTAGTGATTGTTTACGTTTTTATTTTGAAATCTATTACTTTTGGCCCATAGTATAAAAATACAGTATTCAAGATTTGAACTTGATAATTTTTTCGGGATATTTTGGCTGATTAGTAAGCAGCAGCTATTCAAAATGAAAATGGGTGTACAGCATCCAAATGCTGGTTCCCATAATCCTTTGCGTTCATTTTATGTTTAAACACGATATCTTGAGGTAGGAAGCTTGGATGAATATCATACTTAGTATGTAGATGTGTCATGGTCAGAGGAAGAACCCTATCATTTTTGGTGGGGGTCAGAGGTCATCTGGGGTCACTGGGGGTCAAACCCTGAAAACCTTGTTAAGACAATATCTCAAGGTAGGAAACTTGGATGAATGTCCTACATAGTATGTAGATGCATTATAATAAGAGGAACAACCCTAGTGTTTTAAGTGGAGGTCAAAGGTCATTTGGGTCAGCAGTAGTCAAACCCTGAAAATTTTGTTCACACGATATCCTGAGGTAGGAAGCTTGGATGAATGTTATACTTATCTATGCGTTATGGTAAGAGGAAGAATCCTGTAGTTTTTGGTGGAGTTCACAGATCATCTGGGGTCACAGGGGTCAAACTCAGAAAATCATGTTAACACGATATCTCACGGTAGGAAGCTTGGGTGAATGTCATACTTAGTATGTAGATGTGTAATGGTGAGACGAGTCCTATTGTTTTTGGTGGAGGTCAAAGGTCATCTGGGGTCACCAGTGGTCAAACCCTGAAAAATTTTGTTTACACGATATCCTGAGGTAGGAAGCTTGGATGCATGTTATACTTAGTATGTAGATGTGTTATGGTAAGTGGAAGAACCCTGTAGTTTTTTGTGGAGGTCAAAGGTCATCTGGGGTCACAGGAGTCAATCTCAGAAAACCATGTTAACACGATATCTCAAGGTAGGAAGCTTGGATGAATGTCATACTTAGCATGTAGCTGTGTTATGGTGAAACAAAGAGTCCTATTGTTTTTGGTGGAGGTCAAAGGTCATCTGGGGTCACAGGGGGTCAAACCCTGAAAACCAAGATCTTTATTTGGGGTCACTGCAGGTCCAAAAAAAAAATTTCCCAAAATCTTTATCTGGGTCACCCCACATGTCAAAAAGCAAAATTTCCTAAGAATCCCCAAGATCATCATCTGAGGTTACCAGAGGTCCGAAAGCAAGGATTGCCAAGCTTTTACCTAGGGTCACCAGACGTCAAAAAGCAAGAATTTCCACGATCAAATATGAACACAAACTGTATTTTGAGAACACATTAAGATAGCATTTGACCAGTGACTAAAAGAAATGGGATAACATGGCTTTATTTGGAATCATCGAAGCTTCAATGCATTTTTGGATTCTGGTTTAGTTTTATAATTATTTTCATGTTTTTGGTATTTTTCCATTTTGGTGGACAATCTGTGCCGGGCAGGACAGTACATTTGACTGTGAGTGCAGGGTGCAAATAAGGAGTGCTGAGTGACCCCGCCTGGTGCCGCCCACAGTAGCTAGAACCCTGATGAGAACCACCGTCATATCCTTAATTCTTATCCCAACAAATGTTTTACTGTATTGAGATACAGCAGCATTGCTGCTCTAGTCTAACCCTTGTCCTAACCCTAGCATCTAACCATGGAACGTTGGAAGTGTTACCCTATTTCCATCCTCTAAGTAGATTTTCAGTCAACTGGATCTTCTGAATTTACCTGCAAACCCTGACCTATGAGCAATAAATATCTAGGGCCAAACACTCCTAAGATGGAGGATACTCATCCATACTTCCAGAAAACAATAGCAGGGAAGAAGACATAGTCCTATTCTTTCCAAAGAGTGATCCTGAACAAGATTCTTCCACAGTTTGAGGAAACAATTCAGTGTATGAATTGTGTTGTTGTTGAGACTTGGCGGGAGCAGATGATATAGGCAGGGGGCATAAATACAGTGAAAATCAAAAAGTCGGTCTGTGAGCTCCAAAAAGTCTGTCTCAAATCCAGTTCAGTATGCCTTTGTAACAGTAGATGACACATGAGCAACATTTGATACCTTACTCAAATTGAAATTCTGGCAGAGATGAAGTAAAAGTGAAAAGATTGCCCGAATTTCCTACTGAGTTCCCGAATTTTTGATCGCATGCCCGAAAATGTGCAAAAATTTTCACGCGCTTTGCCCTCATGTAGTGGTTTAGTGGTCTTTTTTATGCACCTGACCTGCAAGGAATTTCGGGCAACTTTTTGAGATTCGGGCGAAAAATTTTCTGCCCCCTGAATTGGAAGAGTCCCGTACGCCTATGATTATTACTAGCATCCTGTAGATTGTAATTATCTAGGAAGTTCGGATCGCAAGGGCGTAGGAAGCAGGAAGGCTGGAGCCCCAGCCCCCCAACAGAATTTGTAGGGTGCGGAAGTATCCTTTAGCCCCCACTTTCCAAGGACGAAAACCCCTTGTTTGTCTCTTCTGTAAGAAATGTCAAAAATTTGCAGTAATTTCCCTTAAAAAGATTTGTCCAAAATGATGCACCAAATCGCATCTAAGAACCCTCATATATCCAAAAATTTTCCAAAGGGGAAAGGTTCACCCCTCCACTTTGGAAACAATGTAAAAAATTTGCAGTAATTTAAGTAAAAAATGTCAAAAATTTGCAGTAATTTTCTTTAAAATTTGTCCAAACTGATGCACCAAATGGCATCTAAGGACCCTAATATATCCAAAAAATTTCAAAGGGGAGGGGGACATCCTCCCCTTTATAAATAAAATGTCAAAAATTTGCAGTAATTTAAATAAGAAATGTCAAAAAATTTGCAGTTATTTACCTTAAAATTTGTTTAAAATGATACACCAAATCGCATCTAACGATCCTAAAATATCCAATAATTTCCAAAAGGAGAGGGGGACCCCTCCTTTAGACCCCTCCCCTCGGATGGCCATCCAAAACAAGGTTCAGTCATCCAGTCTCGGACAGCCTCCTACGCCTATGTTGGATCGTACAACTATGTCAATGGGATTCGGTCTCTAATAAATGCAGTTAGTCCCAAAATAGTTCACCCCCCTTGCGAATTCATGTATATATGCCCCTGGATGTAGGGCACCCTCAATGAGTGCTCCCTTCACAATGTGCTATCAACTTGTGCCAGGTAGTGATTTCAGGTAGGTGAGGAGAAGGAAGGTACCAGGGGTTATAGATTCTGAAACCAGGGAGCAGTAAGTAAACTAGGGAGCAGAATTGGGGGGGGGGGGTTTATCTCACATGCCATAACTGGCTCTTCCTCAAAGAAATGTGAATGTTCTCTTCATGTACCTGGTTGGGTTGGCTGATAACCGAACATGGTCAGTTTTGTCTTGAGTCTGCTTACCGATTTTGTGCTGATATCCAGTGGATATACATGTATATGCCACTACTTATCTGATAAGGAAGTTTTAGATTGAATGTATAATACCCAAGTAGTACAAGCATACAGAAGTTGAATAATTTGCATAGTGTATACAAAGGCATAAACATAATGTAGGCTGATTTTGTGGTGAAGGGCTGGTAGTTACAATAAAGTGTAAAGAAATAAAACCTTGGGAATAAGTATGGTTGGACATAATTATGGAGAAAACATGAAGTTTAGGCCTAGAAATATTGAGATAGGTTTTAGGTAACTTTCACTGCTATCAGTGTGGGGATTATAGCAAATATTTGCAGGGCTAACTTGGCCTACTCATATCAGATTCATGATAATTGTTCCCCTGCTACATGTAGTAACCTTGTGAGGAAGGCACAACTGATAACATGATGGAAAATTCTTAAACCATGTATATCATAAAAGACTGTTATTTGGGTCCTCTGAGACTTAATGTTCTTATTGAAATGTCCAGTGGATTGTATTTTTAATATTTCCTGGAATGGATTAAACCAAGAAACCATCAGGCTATACTTTTCTCATGCTGCTGTGTTGATGACAGAGATGAGGCAGCAGATTTAGTGCTTGTCAGCAGGAGTGAGAAGATAATTTGTTCATACACCAAAGAAGATGGATGAAAGTTGTTATTGGATGCTTTTACACTAGATCTGGATCTGATCGCTCGATGTTATGAGTATATCAAATTACATGTAAGGCATGATCCTGGTGCATTTACACTTGTCGTACTCTGATCCTCCTCCTTGCTTCAGCTGAAGTGACCTGCAAATGAATTACAAGATAGAAGCACGCTCTTCACCGTTGATCTCGGGTCACCGTTGATCCTAGAGCATTTACACTACAAGTTTTGATCGCCTGCGCAGGGTCTGATCCTCCCCTCTTACTAGGATCAAAATAGGGTGATCAGATCCGGTTCTGATCTGCATTTACACTACAAATTTGATCTCGAGTAGTGGATCTGACCCCGCACAGGCGATCAGATCCGAATCTAGTGTAAAAACACCCATTATCAGAGCTGTACTTTTTGAACATAACAAAGTTGTTTTGAAACACTGGTGTAATTGGATGGATTAGGCAGTTTTGCCTAGTGTAATGTGATAAAAGAGATACTTGTATTCATAGCCACTTTTAAACTAGATTATGGCAGCTGACTAATGAGACAGGTCTATACTGGTTATTGGGCTTGAATTTGTTTCAACAGCTAAATCTGCTTGTGTTCATTATTCTTTCTTTGCTTCAGTTACCAGCTATCTATGCTACTTATACTGTAAAACATGCTAGTGACTTTAAAAACTATGATCTATATTTATGACACTCTCTTGGTTGCATAAAATAGTTCTGAACAGGATGAGTTGGTTGCAGTCTAGAGAAGAGCAGGTAGTCTTGGACTTTACGAAAAGACATTTAACACATTCATATGTGCACACTCTCTGTACAGCACTAGATGCGTCTTTTTTTCACAACAACAAAAGGGCGCATGTAGGGAAGTTAACACCTGTACGCATGCAAGCACTCACACATTTTGGTCACTGCCTCGAAGCCTCCGATGCTGTCTGGGTTTGGTACTTTGAATGTTATACATATATCTTTCTATTTAGCACCCACCTTGTTTACAGTAAGCACTATAATGTAGCTTGTAGGCATTTGGAGTTTTAGATTCATATACCTTTGGTTAGTTAGTTAGATGAGGTTTTACGGCTCAGTTTGTAACCAATAAGTTGGTTTAAGTTGGGCTGGCCATGGCTTTTTTTCCAGTTGTGGCTCACTAGCTAGCTTATTTTCCCTACTCCATTGCTTATGCTGAGCACCAAGCGCAATGGCAGTAGGTTCCATTTTAAAGTCTTTGGTATGGCCTTGCCAGGATTCGAACCCCGACCTTCCAGCTGCAAGTGTGATGCTCTAACCACTTGACCATTCCTTTGGTTGGATTTACTCATAAAGTACGTAAAGGTAATATTAAGTACTTGTTTTGTCTTTCATTAGTGTTACTATATTTGCATAGGGTACTGTGATGTAGGCCTTTTCATAAAGTTACCTACTGGCAACTTTACGCAGCTGAATGATGTGCATACTAAGGCATGATAGTGAACAAATTAGCACATAAAGGGCAGAAGAGGTGCTAAGCTGTTGTGCTAGGGCTCATTAGCATGCACATCATTGCCTCAGCATTACATTATTTCCATTTCTGGATAGGCCTATGTGTTTCTAGAGCAGCGGATTCCACTTGAGTGACCCTCGCATTGGCTTCAATTTGGAGGCATATTCCACATTGACATGCATCCTCCAGTTGTAAGGGTAGGGATGGCCTGTGATGTCACAATAGAGTAGACCAGAAAAGCTGATGAAAACAAATACTGCTCTTATATACACATCAACATAATCTGGCCAGGTGAAAAAATGGATGGTACTGCCTCATAAGGGTCTGAAAATTTTATCAGAAGATATATCTTGGAGATGTTGTCTTATTATTTAGCAGACTTGTAGTGTGAGTACAATGTCATTAGTATGAGTACAGGGGCAGTGTTTGTGTTCCGAGTACGAGTACGTCTTCTTTCATGAGTAGAGTACAAAATTTTGCATTAGCCCTGTGCAAAGCTTTCAAAATCTGTGAGGACAAGTACAAGTACAAATTCATTCTCACGAGCACAAGTGTAGGCAATGGTTCAAAGCCATGAGTCGAGTATGTACTTGCTTCAACTCTGTCATTTAGTAGTCTTTTTAACCAACTAGCAGCATTATTGTACAAAATACTGAGACTGGGTACAAAGTAAATGGACATTAGACCTGTAAATGTTGTCAACAAAACATTTTATCTTTGATTGTACTGTGACCCTTCTCATGAAATCCATCATTTGTTCCAGTCCCAGCTCTAAGAAGGCAGAGTAAGTGAAATCAGTGAAGATTGTAGTAAAGCACCATAGTCTGAAAATGAAGTAAGTTTTATTTTAATTACAAGGTAGACATGATAGTGACAAAATGGCCCTGGCCATTGTCTTTGAGATGACGGTCAATTGGAACCTGCCAATAAATGTCAAACAGGTTGGGAAGCTTCTTGGCACATTTTTCAACTAAACAAATTCCTTAGTCAAAGAGTTGGATTTTTCATATTTGACCTCTGGCCAGATATTTCATCAAATAGGAGAGGAAAAACAGAGAAATGTATTTCTTGACAGGAAGGGGATTAGTGTTCAGGATCTTTGACATCTGGAGGGTACTCTCATGACAGTTATGCACTCCCTTACTGTACTACTGTATGTAAATGTAGGTTCCATGTGCTGAAGGATCACTCCGGGCCCTTTTAGGGGCTGCTTGACAGTAGGGCTTCAAGGTGATGATGACACCTTGAAAAAATGGTATAGGTTTATGTAGTGTGGCAGTTTTATAGGCCAGTGGGTGTGTCTGTATGTGTTCAAGCATTTCGTTGCACATGGTTAATTGTGCATAAAAATAAGTAGGTGGACTAAATACAGTAAGTATATTCTCCATGTGTTGGCATCTTTAGAAAAAAGTACTCATTTCATTGATAGTGGAACTAGTGGGAACTTACAAAGTTACATATGCACATATCAACCACTGTGCTTGGAGGAAGGGTACTAAATCAGAAGTTGTCTTCTTGTGTGGTACATGTAATTGTTACATGTACAGGACAAACATGGAATAGCAGCTCAATCCCAGCTGTTGTCAGGTTCTGTAGTATACTGTGTAAAAGTTGTAAAAACAGAGAACAGTTGCATAACAGAAATTAAAGCACTTCTCAGGTGATTCTGTCCAGGTGCATAGCCAGGATTTAGTGTGTCATGGGAGGGGTTTTGTTGGAGTGCAACATGGGGAGTTCCCCTCCCCTTTGGAAAAAAAAAATGGCTTGTTTAGGTCTCCAGATGCAAAATGGTGTAATGTTTGTGTCTCAAATGTAATAATGTTTGTAGTGATCATGTGTCTTTGGCCATTATTTTTTTCAAGCTTGGGTCATGGGGGGTATTTCAGTCCTCAAAACCCTCCCCTTGGCTAAGCGCCTGATTCTGTCATATTATGTATTTAAAATAACCCTTAGTCTGGGAACATGTAAATAACATATTTGGATGTTTGATGTTAAAGCATTAAAAACCTAGAAAATAACCACACTTTCCCTCAAAATTCATCAAATATTGACCATTTTACAAACTTATTTTACTGTAACACTTTTATCATTAATAGACATTGGTGAAATATGCATATATGTATATGTGCCGTTGAAGAGAGACTCACAAAATGTATTTAATGAAGATGGACTCATGAAATATGCTTCATGTCATGTTATTTCCAATCATTATTTCAAGGACATTTGGACGATTGGTATGCCCTGAGAGATTTATGTTGGAAGTCGAACATGTCTTCTTGACAAACATCAATATTACTCACCAAACTGAATGCTATCTGACCAGTAATAATAGAATTTGTGTAGGGTTAACAACAGAAATACTGACACTGTGCAACACTCCCAAGGTATTATTTTTTTATGGGCAATGAGTTACTTCAGTAATATCAAACTTTGAAAAGGTATACCTCAAGACCAGTAAAAGATACTAAAATAATTTCAGGGGATCTTTCATTGGAGGATTTTTTCCGTAGCCAGAAAAAAAAAAGCTTTTTCGGTGGCAAGTCACCACAGTAAAGTTCACCAATGGTACAACAAAATGGTGTTCATAATATGCTTGGCTTGATGAAAGTTTCGTCAAAAGTACAGCTCTCACATATACATCATTAAGTTGGGACAATCCCTCCACTTTCAAAAGCAGGAGACATCCCCCCCCCCCATTGATGCCTATATCTTGTAGTGTAATTTAAGGGGCTGACAACATATTTATCATGTTGTATCCTGTTGTTTGAAGTGGGGGCTTATAAGTTCCTCTTGCTACCAGTCAATGTGCTAGAAGAACAGGACACAGGTACCAAAAAAAAAAAAAAGAGCTTGTAGGTCAAAGGACTGCCTTATTAGCCAATGTCAAAGGGTTATGCTGTGACTCCTTTTTCATCAGTTCATTTCCTCACCTCTTCAAATCAACATTTTCCATATATTACAATACTGCCAAGTGCCTTGTTTTATCAAGTGACCATATCATACACCCATACATAACAACTTGAACAGGAGTAGGCATATTATTAGTTTTAAAGTGCGCTAATTATGGCACAGTTACAGGTACAGTTGATGTTATCTCGGTCAAACATAGATATCATTATGAATGATGAAAAATTTAGTTATTTTACCATGCATATTTGCCCCCAGTGATAATTAAAATGAGGCCAAACTAGTATCAGGGTTAAAGAAATCATCTGGCCATTTCAAGTTAAATAAAAGATATGAAATACTGTCTGCCACACAGCTTTCCTAACTTCATCAATAATTCTGATATTAGCACTGGTTCTCTTCCTTAGTCCTTACCACCCTTTGGATGAGAAAATGATAAACTTTTTCTTTCATTAAGAAACTATGACAGTACATGTATTCTATTTACTTCATTTTAAATAAAGGAAGTAAGAACACACTTCAGGAAATATTAGATGGAACTGTATATGGGCTTACAGTATTAAAGTACGCTGAGCCATTGCAAGGAAATTGTGCATGCTTTATCTACTTGCATGGATTAAAAGTACACCTTGAGGTATGTATTATAAAATCTCTGTGGAAAGTATGAATTTTTGTTAAGATCCTTAAACAATTCAGAAAATACAGATTGATGTAAATGTCAGATATTTAGTTGGATTTTAAGCCATATCAAGTTATTTCAGCATTGATTTACCTTCTTGAAGATTGCGGTAATTATAAAAGGGCATAATAAGTAGTTTCACCAATCTCCAACTCAGTATCCTGTCTTGTTCACCTAAATAACTGCATGATTATAATCATAAGAGTAAAAGTGTTAAAAAGAAATTGTTTACTATTTTTATAATCATTTTGTATGTTAAAACTAGCCACACACTACACAAATTTGCATAGACCCGTTTTCAAAATAGCAATTACAAAGGAACGTAGGATAGAGTTTTGGTGTGCATCATTTTTTCAATGGCATTTTACTGTGGCCAAAACAGATGCACACCAAACCTATCCGACGGAATTGCTTTTTGACAAATTGGAGGTGAAGGGAGGAGGGGGAGAGAGGTGTTGGCAAGAAAATGTAGCATTGCCCCTCCTTACTTAGGAATTACATTTACAGTGAGGCATGGTTTAGTAGTAATATTATATTTGATGGATCTTGTACTTTACATGTCAATGTCTCAAACTGCAGATGTTGTGTCCATAAAGTTTCAATGGCTCAGTGGAATATTTATACCAGCTATATAAAAACATGACACACTTGTATTAAACCTAACAAAGTTTTCATTGTTAAAGCAGTTCATGTTTGAATAGAAGGCCATACCTTTTAAATTTTAGGATAGAATGAATGGACCTTTCTTTATCATATTATCTTGTTCTTGTTTGAAGAAACATGTTTGTGCAAATAGGTTGTGCATGAATTTTAGTCATTCCTTGAAAAAGAAGGGTCACATAATGTATTTTGCAGTTTCAGGTTCTGCTCACAAATATGTAAAAAAACCCTTGCAACCAAGTGATAATTGGACATGATATGACAGTGAAATTGGAAATAATGTATTAACAGTAATGCTTACTTGGGTTATTTCACATTTGTTACACTGCGCTGTAGCAGGCCAGTGTCCTAGGGGTTGTTAAATTTTTTAGAGGACCACTTTTCACTAGTGCATTGACAGCAGAATGGGGTTGTACTTGCATACAAGATTAGTTTCAACACAATGCACAATGCATGATGCTAAATATCCATTTATATCGGATGACTCAACTCTATTAAGAATAGCAGTAGAAGTAAAGATTGATCCATTCTTATTTTTTTTATTAGGATACAAGCATTTTTTTGGGGGAAGGGGGATAAAAACATCTGGGGGAATGTCCCCTGTAGCTACATACCTGGTAGAGATGAGAATAAGAAAATGAAGTACTATGATTACAGTCTTTAAATCTTTATAAACATCCATAAGACTTGGTATGTAAATATGTACTTTGTGACATGTAAAAATGTAAAATGTAACTACTTGTTCTACCCCGACAAAGGAGATAGAATGACATAGGAATGTACCTTCACTGTTTGCATGGGGGATGTTGGTACAATATATTATGATTACGCAATGCAGAAACCTGAGTTACCGATATTAAGTGGTAGGTAGTGCAGCAGCCTTTGGCGTTCTTTACACATGTAGTATTTTTGTAGCGAAGGGTGGTGTGGTTGTTACCAAATCTATTTCCCACAGATGACTAACTAATGTTAATATTACACTTGGGCAGTGACAAGTCACATATAAG
Organism: Holothuria glaberrima; assembly: GCA_009936505.3. Taxonomy (NCBI): domain Eukaryota; kingdom Metazoa; phylum Echinodermata; class Holothuroidea; order Aspidochirotida; family Holothuriidae; genus Holothuria; species Holothuria glaberrima. Next base: position 4,515 of record WURT03017065.1, on the reverse strand, counting down.
GCTACAAAAATACACATTCCTCTTGTGGCTCTCTACCACTCCATAGTTTTGCAGGTAAGGTTTCGCAAAGGGTAAATCTTGTAAGGCACTCTGCAGGTTGCCTTGCCCATGGCTACCCTGGGGTCTGATCATTATTCCAAAGGGTCGTTACTCCGAAGGTTTGTTATTCTGAATGTAACATTTAGATCCTTATTCCGAAGGGTCATTATTCCGTATAGAGGATAAAGATTGTTATTCTGAAAGGTCATTATTTCGAAAAGAGAATAAGAATAGTTATTCCAAACAGAGGGTAAGGATCGTTATTACGAAGGGTCATTATTCCGAACAGAAGATAGGGGTTGTTATTCCGAAGGGTCATTATTCTGAATTGAGAGTAAGGGTGGCTATTCCGAGGGATCGTTATTCCGAATAACGGATAGGGGTCGTTATTCTTACCATTCTGCAGCATTCAGAGTATTCAGAATAATGACCCTTGTTTTCAATTTGGAATAATGACCTTTATTCTGAATTCAGAATAACGACCCTTATTCTCAATTGGGAATAATGACCTTTATTCCCCATTTCAGAATAACAACCCTTATTCTCAATTTGGAATTAGGACCCTTCGGAATAGCGACCCTTTTTCTCAATTCGGACTTATGGCCCTTCGGAATAACAAATGACAATCGTCTGGCTAGAGGTGTTTTAGTATGTTGACTCTTCAAAGTCTAATAGCTGAGTGACCCCTTGCAAGCTATGGCTAACAATGGACCTTCCTAGTCTAGTAAGGTACGGCCTGCATTCCTAAGATAAATGCAATAATTCCACAGTGAATTTGAATGTAAAATGTCTTAAAGGGTGACTACTGTCACAATTTTGTTGAAGCTTACTCGATTAAGAGTGGAAAACAGAGAACCGAAGGAAACAAAAAAGACCATGTGATGTATGCATAGTCTGTGGCATCATGAACTGTACAAAAATTTCCAGCTTGTGCGAGTAGCTACTTCCTTCTGATAGAAGTGTGCATGGCAGAGTTTAATAGTATTCCCGGTCAAGATTTTGCCTAGTAGGTGAAAGTGACCCTTGTTTACCTTACGAAAACCAAAAATGAATTGGTGTATTTATGGAAGCCCAACATCATGTATCAATTGTTCCAGCAGCCTGTAGGTATATAGTCAATGTCCCTAATTCTGCACACCAATTACTCCATTTCACACTGGCAAAGCACAAGCCTAGCAACACCACTGTCAAGGCTGAATTGGGTAAAATTGAATCAATTCAAGGTTGATTTTCTGCTATTTTTATCCTTCAGAAAGCTAAAATGTATATTCTTACTTTTTCAGCTTGTGCAATATTTCTTGTGGAAAACCGTAAGAATGTCAGAAATCCACAATTTTCTCAGGATGAAGTTGTCACATGAACTTGATGAAGTTGTCAACACCCAGCAGTTTTACAGTCTGTTTACAAACATGTTTGCACAGCTGAATGAGCTTCTAAATTTACATTACCAAAGTATATATGCCATCATCTTAATCTTGGGTGCACAAAGGTAGTGGGAAAAAATAACATGAAATTTTGCCTACAAGTCCTATTTTAAATCAATAGAACTTCCTCAATTTCTATCATACTGAATTGTGTTTCATGTCATGTTGAAGAAGACAAACAAAAGATTTTTCTGGGTAACATTTTTTGACATAAATGATGAGTTGATGAAGATATTTACAAGAAACTTTAAAAGTGTGCAATATTCCATATAACCATGCCTTTATATAGCCTGTATGTGCTATATGTGTGACACTAACAATTTTGTTTCATTTTGCATATTACATGGGGGAACATTTTGATCAAGTTGAAGCATACTAGCATCTTCATGCAGAATATAGCCTGTAGGACCTTTAAAAATGGCAGACAATTGCACCTAAGCATGTAAGCCCACATAGACTAGTGCCCAAAACTTATGAAATCAGAGAGTAGTATCTACAACATTTAACTGAGTTCACATAAAACTTTACACGAACCTGGAAGACCACCTTTCTGTGCCTTCCCTGTTGCTGACACAATGTTGTTCCCTCGAGAGTCATGTGGTTCTTGACTACCCTTTGAGAGTAAAATTAATCAAATTTTGTGAATAATTTAGGTAAAAGTTCCAGCAGTCAGAGAAGTATGCCCAAGGGGTACGTAGCCAGGGATATCCTCCTATCAATCAGAGCATGAAAGATATCAGGGGCGGGGCTGAACCTTTCGCTGCTCTTAAAGCAGCTCATTGAGTTGACATCTACTATTTTTGTGATGAGTTTGAAGTTAACCATTGCATGACAATGCTTCTAATTAGCCTCATTACTCATGTTTCACTTCCTAGAGTTACCAAAAATGTGAGAAACTGTAGTTTTTGTGGAAAGGGATTGTATATGATTGCTACATAATGGTAAAAAGTGCCTGGTCACGAAATGATTTTAATCATTAATGACCCTGGCATTACCATTTTAGTTGTGAGTCAGATGGACAGAATCTCTTAGTTTGATCATTTAGCATCAGGATGTGAGTGAATCTCAACAGTTGTGAAAAAAATTATGAATTTTGTGAACCAACTCAATAAGCCCCTTTAATGGGATGGGAACTTGAGAGGAATCAAAATTGATGAGCATGTATATATATATATCTTTTGCCAGCACATATTTAAGTCACACAGATATTTGATGGCATTGGTCTTGTTTGGCATTATTAAATTCACTATCAACTGAAAGAATGTGTAATGATTCACATTCTTTTCTTTTCTTGAAATATTAGCTCACATTTTAATCTGATGAAGACTTTGTTAATAGAACTCATTTTTAGAAGTTCATTTATTTTTTAATGTTCACTTTTTTTATATGAGTTAATGAAACATATTTGAGATTGTTATCTGCAGCCTGAGCTGATGTTTTCTAGGGCTAGCAGTGCAGTAGTTCAGGAATAATTCAGTTATCTGTCTAATGGCACTTCATGTTTAAAGCACATTGGCAATCAGTTAAATCTGAAGAAGAAACTTAGTACCTGATTAGCTCCCTGATGTTATTTGAGCAATCAATGATATTGCCTCCAATGCTACATTGAAGGAGCTGTAAGTGAGTGTCCCTTGAGAGGAAACTAAAAAGCATCTCTGGTTGTATTATACTTACAGTAAATTTTAGGGATAACTACTTATAAAAGGGGTGTATGAAAGTTTGAAGAGATGGCTTTTCTTTTCAATAGTGATTATTCAATCCAAGGGTAAATGTGGTTATTCTGTTGAATAAGTAGACTTATTTTGTGTCTGTAGCACGGATTTTGAGTTCATGTAGAATAGCTCTTTGGCGATGTAAATTTAATATGCAATGTTTGTGTTGAAAGGTCATAATAGCTAGTTGTAAGAAAAATTAAGGGAGATTTTTAGATTGAGATTTAGCTGATGATTCAAATAAATACGGTATAATGCCACTTGTTTTTCAAGACCAGCTACTGTGCTTTTCAATGGAAAGACAATTAAAGAGTGACTCATTTGCTGCCTCTAATGGTAATGGAGTCACCCAAGCCATAGTAGGGGATTGCTTTACATAAGACTTAAGTAGTACATGGAAAATTTACTTTAAAGTTTTTGTTTAGTTTAAATTAAGAATGAAGAGGATTGTAAATTTTACATGCTTACTTGAACAGTCAAAGAAAGGGCAATGAGTGCAAATTATCAACCGAGATGGATGTACGTTGAAAGAGCTTTAACGTTAATAACCATAGCTGTGTTCTCTATTACATATACCCTTCGATCTTTCCTTTGACTGGCCAGAAAAATTTAACCCTTCGATATTTTCTCAGTTTACCCCAAGCTGTCATTAAAGTTGACACAAATGTAATTGGCATGAAATCAAAAACATCCTAGATGGGTTGGAAAAAGTGAGGAATTATTTTACAGCTAGTATTAATCTGTGATACAATCAGAGCTGGTAGTTGACATTTTGACGAAAACAGAACAGCTTGTGTGAGTTTGCAGTTCAAAGGTCAAAGATGTGGGTTGTCTGACAAAAAGAAGTTTTGATACTTGGCCTTCAGCTGTTGAATGATTCAGAGAGAGAGGAAACATTTGTTACATTTGGAATGTTGTAACATTTTAGTGTCAGCACCATGTTGGTGATGAGGACTAACTAGAGGCATTCATAGAAATATACTGATGGTAATATTCAAGGTATGCAGCAAATGAACTGACAGAAAGAGAACTTACATTCTAAACGAGTTACCAGATGGTTGGGTTGATGTTAGTAAGAACCTCCAGTGTCAGCTGTGCCCAGTCCACCATATCTTGAGGTTGTGAAGGATTTTAAGATGAAAAAAGGTTACCTACCCCAAGCTTAGGAAATTCTCTCGATGTGAAATCGAATTTCATTACAGTTCTACCAGCTTGGGAGTATGAGAGGTTGGAACAGGCGATCCGATTGAACCCCATTAAAATATACCACAAAATCACTCCCTCGGTCGTCTGGGGAATTCCTTACATACCAAACTCTCAAGTATTCTATTCACCGTACA